>LR142267.1:0-10777 GCA_900659605.1 Tisbe holothuriae | reverse complement strand
CTAATTAATGCATTCACAGAACATTCAAATTCACAAGCCCCTTGTGAATACTTTTTAAACATGCCTTCATTGTGAGGATATTCATCTTCAAAAAAGCATGACCTTTCATATGGTGTCAAGTCGGTTTTAAGAGTTGCACTTGGAGAATGTACAATGATATTGGTCTTGATGGATGTGTGGTATCCAGGGAAAAGTGAAATGAACGAATGTTCAAGAAAGTGGTTTGGGTCAGTTATGCCCAAGAAAAGGTAACCATCAGTAGGACTGATTCTGTCTGTAGTGTGCATGTCCAAAACCATTGTTATGTGTTGCAACTCAGGAATTAATGCCACCTTTGTATCATGAGAAGGTCTCAGATTAAAGTGAGATTGTGTGAGTTTTTCATGCTCCAAGGCAACTTTAATGTTCACATAGGGTATTGTGTTGAATTGTGAACATATGCCAAAGAGTGTGGGAGAGTGAAAAATTGCAGTGTCACAATTTATATTGTGACAGTACCGAATCAGCTCTAAATGACCTTGAAACTGAACAAAAAAGGAATTATAAGAAATCTAATGCGTTTGAAATTACATACTTTTCCTATTTGAAACTTTTTGGGCAGGAGCACTTCATCTTCAATAGCAAATAACTCTTTAATCTCGGCTTCATAAATCCTTTCCAATGACTGATCAAATAGGACAAAGTTGGAGATTAAATTTGCAGTTACATCTGAGTTCATCTGTGAAAGGAAGTGGGAGACATTTTGACTTGCAGGAGTATCATCCTGTGATCTTAAAGACAAGTTACCTTTTAGAATTGTAACAAGACTATATTTTATGACTTACTTTTCACTTGTACTATAGCTGGCATAGCCTGGTTGGTGTAATTTTGTAAAATCGACCATATTATCCAATTTAAAACTATTATTAAAATTGCTTTTCAGATTTGAATATGACAAGATTGCAATCGAAAAATTATAGAAATTGCGGGAAAGGCTTTGGTAGAAATTATTATCATCAAATATTTCCCTCTTGGGACGTCTTTCTGACTGCTGTAGCACATGACCAATTGTTGAGTACCCTGAAGGAGATTTTAAAGGCTATAAATTTCAAGTGACATAAATGGGTATCATTTGTAATTATATTAACAAGACTTTAATGAGGTATGAGCTTCTAATGTAATCGAATCAAGTTAAAAACAATGCAAGCGGGTAACTAACATGGACCGGAATTTCAACATCTTACTAACTGAACTCCATGTGGGGTACATGAGTGTTTATGATTTTCCGAGTGGATCCCATTTATGGGACCTAGAATACTCTTTAACTGCGTACGTCTACATCACCCACCTCAGCCTACATTTTTTGCTTTTTAATGGTTTACTGACCAGACAATTGTTGATCCAAAGAATACAACGATCTTGTAATATTTTCCATAAATCCACTTTCAGACTGGAAGTCATATCCAGTATCCTATATAAAGAAAACTAGCAGTACTGCTACTGGTTACATATAAATCCTTGCCTTCCACTTCATAGGAAATAAATAGTTTCTGAGAAGAGTCCCTAGACCGACATTGTTAATGTTCCGCATGAAGTACATCTTCTTGACCTGGTGCAAGATCTCTCTATGGACTGAACACTGCGCTTCGTGAGGGCGACAAAGCGATCCAGGGCTGGGAAAGTCCAGGTACAGATTGATATCATTGTCATCTAAACATAAATTACTCATAACTTGTCATATTCCCCTTCAAAGTGATCATTATTGTACGTACCGAGTCTCCTTTGTCCAATTTTTCTTCTGGAAGCATCAATCTTTTCTAGGACTTCCCTATAAAGTAACAGAAGCATTATAATATTCCCCCACTAGTGCACTGCTTAGGGCGAAATCTTCCAAACCGTGTCTTGTTCTGTTCTGGCAGCGTTGCAGTGCTAAACAATTCATACATAAAATAAATCATAGTTTTGGCTGGACTATGACGAGACCATCTGATCATATTTGTGCCATTAGGATGAGAGTCAACAAATTCCCGGAGATATATTCGGAGCAAGTCGCCAGAAAACTGTAAAAAATATTCGTACATACAGTAAAATGTTACACTGCAGCCTCAACAGTTTACCTGATATTCGTCCCTTGGCATTGTTCTCCACCTCCTTGGAGTCACCTCGTAATCAACCTTATCATAGATTTCTTCAACTATCATACTTTTGATAGAGGGATCAATAGCATCAGGAACTGGATAAGGATTTAAATAACACGTCCATTTTGTACTTGAATTTTATATACTTACTAAACCATTTTCCAACATTAGCAAAGTCAATATCTCCAGCTTAAACAAAATAACTTTATTACGTCAATATATTTCTTCGTAAAAAACCCTGTCTGTCTTACCAATATGATCCACAGCCCTGTCTACTAATTGCTCAAAGACAACCAGGAATCTAAGGCAACTCATTATTTCATCGAGTATTATTCTTACGGGATGCAAAACAACTCACTCTTTAAAATATTTAGATTCCCTGACTGCCTGATATTCTGGAAGTGAACATTCATCCTGGTCAGTGGAATTCACTCCTCCAAGACACCGAAACTTGATCTTTTTAAAGTAATTTTTCAGTTAATAAATTAAAGGACACTTTAAAAATGTACGCTTGCATAATCAGTTACCTTATTAAGCACTAAAGTCATAAATTGAAACTCATCCAAAGTAGTGTTAGGGCACAGGGTGAGGCCTGGAAACGGTACAAGTTGCGGAGAGTGTTGGTTGATTATTCTGCAACAAAAGTATATCTAGATACCTTTTTACAACAAAATTTAGCAAAAGGACGGTAGAATAATAAAGCATTACATTTCAAATGAACTGAACGTTCTAGTAAATCGGAACCGGAAACAATGGCGCCACTTTTTATCACCTTCTTGAAACCGGGTTCCTGTCCCACTCTGTAAACGTTTCATAGCAAATCTGCCCCGTCCAGCAGAGTGCCGCCGTACAGAACATCAACCAGAGGATGGTCTGGCACCGGTGCTTCCCAATGTATGAGTAGCCGTGTAAGCTGGTCCGAGTGCAGAACTCACAGAGATCAAGAAGGATTTTATGCCATTGAAACATGTTTGCCTGGATTTGTTTGGTTTAGAACTGAGCTACGGAGATAAATGGCCATAATTGGAGAAGTGTGACGCGCACTTATAATGGCAGCATAGTTTATGAAAATGAACATAGCCATAGGACTCAAACTAATTATATCTTCGGCAATTGATTTTGTTGACAATTTTATTTTGTTGGCAATTAATTTTTTAACTTGATTATTCACAGATTCCTACAATCCAACTTGCATTATACATTAGGAAGACATATTATGTTTCACTTAATTTAACTAATAGATGGATTTAATACAGTTTAAAAACAATTGGGACATTTTCAAAATTATTCATACTGAATTAAGCCTAGCAAGCGACATTAAAGCCAAATATTGATAACGAATAATAATTTCAAGCGACACCTACACTTAATCGTCATAGAATAATTGTCTAATTTAGCATTAAAAGTGCCATTAGCCCTTAAATTGGCTTTACATACAGTCTGCAGTTCCCCTAAGAGTCGTATTACATTAGTTCATGAGAAATGACAATACTAAACAAAATTTGGTCTGATTTGCGTGAGTTCTGTCTTCGGACAAGCTTGCATGGTTATTCATACACAGTGTCTGGTCGAAACATAGTAGAAACTCTATTTTGGGTTCTGTTTTGCTTGGTGGCTCTATTCTGGACGGGACAAATTTGTATTGAGACATTTATGGAGTGGGATGATAGGCCCGTAACAAGGAGGTATTGAACTTAGTGATTAGGGAAACATTTTTAAAAGGATTGTTTTATCCAAAGAATTGAAAGTCAGTATCCCCCCGATCTTGTACCTTTCCCAGCAATCACCCTGTGTCCAAACAGAACCCTGGATGAGTTTAACTATATTGCGCAGGCTCTAAATAAGGTGAGTTTTCAATTTCAAATGTAGTGCAGTAAACACAGTAACTATCATGCTCCACAACCAGCTTAAATTTCGATGCCTTGGAGACTTGAATCCACATGTCGCCAGTGATCTTGAATCTTGCTCAATTCCATCATATGAAAACATCCGAGAGTCTGAATATTTCAAATCGTAAGTTTCGGACTAAATACGCGTGTTTCAAGACAACTAACGTTGGACTATTTTAGATTTCTGAATATGTTACCCCTTTTGTTTGACAGAGCAGTGGACCATATTGGTATATAAACAATGTAATCTACTTTTACATTTAATTTACTCTGTAATCCTACGTTACAGAGGGTGATTTTGACTTTCCCGCCACTGGAACCTGGCTCAGTAATATAAAAAAGAACATTATAAAAGCGCTGTATTTACTGCCACTATCTCTTTCTTTTTCTTTTTCCAGTTTCTGATCTTCTTGACCCCACTATCCGGTCCATATTGATAGAAGAAATCTATGATAAAGTCGACTATAAGCGGACTCCCAGACGATGGAAACAAATGCCAAGAGATGAATACATCGTAAGCTAAATCTCAAGGACAATTATTAGCAAAGTTCGTTGTAAAGCGCTAAATAAAATCTTTGTATAACGTTCAATTTCATTGCTATTTGTTTAAAGATGTCTTTCTAGTTTTCCAGAGACCTTCTCCGGACATTTTTGCTTGATTTTGCTGCCATTAGAGACATCGAACACATGTATTTTTTCCTCATCTCATTTTGCCGGCAGTTCTTGGGATTTAGAATATTTTGCTCTCCAAAAGAGCAAAATATTGCAATTCCCAAAATCGGTAGAAACGAGGAAAAAATACTTGTGTGGTAGCAATACAAAGGGCCACGCGAATGTTCTTGCCTCGTCCGGTTGTATGAATCCGTTTGGTCCATGCATTGAAAAAGGTCCTTGGAAGTTCGAATATCAACTATTTAGCCAAGCCACTGAGAATGAGGACTATCAGAACAATACGTAACTCTGACATATTAATTATGTATTATTAAAGTGTAATCCTCTGATCTTTGAAGGGAAGTCATTGACTGGATAAATTTAATGCGGGGATCGGAAGTTGGAAAAATGCAAGGTAACCATTAATGCATTTGTTGCTAACCAAGATGCTATAAGCCTATAATTATACTCCACCCGCCTTGTTGCTAACATAGGTTGTATTTTACTGGGCAATATTAGTTTGCTGTATGTACTTCTTTATGAGTATAGTAAGCTTAAATGTATATGAATAAAGTATGTATAGCTTACATAGCTTCTCTAGGAAAAAAATATTGGCTTGGGAATAATAGCCTTTAACAGGGATTTGCTACATTCCCTTTAGAGCCATATTGCCATACTTTGCTCCCTCCGCTCCGATACGAATCGGACTTCCTTGCACTGCCCCTTTTGGCTAACGACAGAATATTGACTGTACTAGTTCTCTCGGTAAACATTACACAATGGATCATGAGATTTACTTCCAGACGATGTGTGTCAGCACTTTTACTACTTCATGCACTAGTTTAAGTCAATCATTTGGGAAGCAATTATTGAAGGACCTTGGCCTGGCCTGGATATTTCTTAGATATATGTATATTTAACTAATGGCTATCTTTAGAGTCTAACCACAGCAAGGAAATTGTGCTCATGCACCCAGTTCCCGAGGTTCTCTGCCGGCCACATCGACCAGAGTGTAGGACTCACAGGGCCGTACTAAGAATGGTGAAGAAAATGTACTTCATGCAAAATGCAAATGAGTTGGGACTGGGAACCCTGATTAAAAACTATTGGTACCCGGCAACATGGAAAGTAAGATAAATTCAATGTAAAAAAGTCATTATCATCTATGATTTAACTAGAGTATGATGGGTGGACTGCCTCAGTTACAAAACATTTCCAGAGCGTTAATCTCAATGTCAATGGAAATATCTGGCAAGTATTTAGTACAAATATACACAAACTCCCCGAACCGTTACCTGTTTTTATCAAATATGATGTATAATATACATGTATAAGCTGCATTGCTGCAGGCTCTTGGTATGTATCGTAGATTGTCCGATGATATGATATGAATTTAATTTAGATCTTTCCCCGATGAGCATAGTGAGTAGCATGGGTCAGCACAACAAAGATTTACCTACGTCAGACCCATTTAAAATTAGTTCAGAAAATATTGATACATTTCTTAGCATCATGAGGAAATCCCAAGTTATTGGAAATAGCCACGTAGAATTGAGAGAAACAATGAATGATGGTAATTATCCAGAGTTCAAGAAGTTTGATCATCTGCTAAGGTGGGAATATAATTCTCTAATGAAACTGACATTCTACTTCCATATTTTACCAATAGTGTGAATGATTCCTTTGAGCCAGAGTATGATTCCTACCACTTTCTATACCAGATTAACGCAGACATCAATGTAAACCCAGTTTCTAATTTTGTACTCTTTGACGCTTCGGTACAAAATAATTTTGCTAATAAAATAGCAAGTATGTTGGCAAAGCTACATGAGCAGAAACCTTTTCAAATCGGAATGGTAAGGCAGCAATGAAATACCTATAGTTTATTATTCCCAATAGACTTGAAACTATTACAGTATCAATCACAGTTGGAGTTGCTTAGATACTGCCACCCTGGCAGTTGTAAAAATGATATTATTCACACGCCAACTGTATTGGGTATGTGCACCCAGCTCAATGCCAAGCCAATGCTAGAGCTTAAAAAAGAGTTCCCTTTTGATGCAAAATTATCAAAGCATTTCCAACTAAACAAAGATATTGGCCTGTACAAACTGTCAGAATTGCAAAGCATGCGATTTATCCTGGACTTGCATCTCTCTGACCAAACGAATGCTGGATCAGGTTCCATTCTACTTGGAATATCGGATCCAAACAATTATTTGGAGAGAGTATTCCTAACCTTAATTCCTGGATACCATGCAACAATTAAAATTGACACCCTTGTCCACTCTACCTCACCAAGTTTGCAAGATGAACTATCTCCAAGAGATAGAAAGTGTTACTTTAGCAATGAAGGACCAAACAGTGCAAGTGTGTTTCATGATTATTTCCAAGGAAGTTGTGAATATGAGTGCATCACCAGGAACATTGCTAAGAAAGAAAATATTACATGTGTCCCATGGGATATTCCAACCACTAGTGATAGCTTTGATATATGTTCAGGGGCAGAAGCTGCCCACTTTAAAAGCCTCTTGATGAAATATAATGCAGCTGCCGACTGCAGCTATTGTCTACAAAATTGCGAATTGAACATGTATAATACTAACCTCAATACAGTGACCTCAAATGCAGATGAAATATGCCTTAATTCTGGTATATTCTCTAGCTTGTCTAGTGAAGAAGAAATTACAGTGTTTAGAAATATTCACTCGGTCAGATTGGGATACCTACAGGGGTCCAGTTTGTCCATTAAGCACTGCCATTACAAGATTCAACATGATGTAGTCATAATTGATTTTCATGTTGACAGTTCTAATGTCATTAACATCATCTTGGAAAAATCTTCCACCAAGCTGGATCAATTTGGAATTATTGGTAATTCAATGTTTAATATTATTGATAAAACAGTTAACACATATTATACAGGTGGATCATTGTCCTTGTTTATTGGTTGTTCTATGTTTGTTAGCATGGAGTTGTTACAATTGGTAGTATTCATTTCCACTAAACTCAGTTACGGAGTCAGGCGTAAGCGCCAAAAGATTAACCAGGATAGTTTTAAATCAACCAAGACCACGTTTCTCCTCTTTTGTCAATCATCCTCTATACATGGGATGCCATTTATTGAATCTTCCAACACCATCTACAGCCGTATTGTCTGGGGTATCTTAGTTGGAATTGCTCTTGGAGTTGCCTTCTTCTTCTCAACTCTGTCCATTGATGAGTTCCGGTCTCAAAAACTGATCAACACAATGGATTTGAATGGTGGCAACATTTCAACCATTCAATTTCCAACCATTACAATATGTTCCACTCAGATGAATGATAGGTGGAATTTTCAATCAATTCTACTGAACCATGTGGACATGTACACAGAGGACGGCTCTCTAGATTCCAGAGTTTATCAGCAATTCCAGCCCTTCTTTGACAAACTAATTCATCACTTGTGGATGTCTCCAGAGTTCATCGAGGAGCAACTTGTCAATGGAGCTTTTTATCATGCTCTAAATTCATATGATGACAACCTTATTGATCTTTTGAAGCAACCTGGCCTTCTGAGAAATAAGAGTCTCATAACTGATCAGGCCCTGAACATCAGTTCTAATCTATTGGATCAGACTGGATTGTTGCATTTGAAATTGGAATTTCCAAGACAGGTTCAGTCTGTATTACTCTATAACATTACTTTGCTAGCAAATACTAGTTTTGACATCCAAGTAGGAAGAGGGAACAACTTTGAAGGTGAAATGTTATTTTTTAATATATTTTAAGTCTAAATGGCAATTTTTCATTCTTCAACCTTGTAGCTTGCCTTGTCAAACATGTTCATCATTCACTGGTTGACAATGTCACTGATGTCATTCATATTCAATGCTCAAATAGTTTGTATGGAGATAATATTCTACTGCAGCTCAATATGTCTGGAGCAGATTTTGGCTCAGAGGCGGCTATGGAAGCATCCAGTCAGAAAAGTAGGTCACTTTTCCATATATTAGATAAAATAGAATTTTTGACGCTGGTCCTAAACTAGTGTCATCTATGAATGATCTATAGCATGCAAGGACAATTTCAAGATTCATTGTTCACGCTGCGGACGTGGACGACGGTGCTAGCTAGCCCCTCGTGGCGGTCCTTGCAAGCGGCGTAAATCAGACTACTGCTCTAAAGTTGAACGATGTCGAGAGCCAATTTAAGGCAAGGAATTATATCACTTTTAGGTTCATATAATGTTTTATTTTCAAGTAAGCCCAATTATCAATACACTTATCGGTTATTAACCACTTGTCAATTATTCAAGCACTTGTCAATTATTCAAGCACTTGTCAATTATTTAAGCACTTGTCACTTATTTAAGCGCTTGTCACTTATTTATCATTCATACAACTTTCTCGCTTCAATATCTCTCTTCTGTCTCCAAAACTCTTAATTCCCAACTTCCGTCTGCATAGGAGAAGGAAAAATCAAGAACTGCCGAGCCCGAGACTCTCCTGCACAAGCTGCTCGAGCGCGATCTTCTCTGCGCTCACCAAACCTCTTCATTCATTCCTCTCTCTCTTTTTCCTTCGGAGGAGCACCCTCCGAAACACTGGGGGCGGCTGCCTTGGCAGGACCCAACCTCATACCACCTCCGCCCTCCGCTTGGCGTAGAAGTCGACCAGGGCGGACTCAATGTTGTTGCTCCTCCATTTCCTTGCCACAGCCAGACCCAGCCCGATACATGCCAGCGCCGCTGCTACGGACGCCACCAGAGAAGCGTGAGCCAGGATCACGTGGACTCCTTCCCAAGCCTCCCGCAGGCTCGTCGTCAGCGTCTTCAATCCTTTTCCTTCTGGGGTGGAGATGAAGTTAGCCACCGTGGTCTCCGGTCCCATGTCGGCAATGCTGATAGGCGTCAGCGGGATGGCTCTCTCTCTCACCACCTCTAGCACACCTGGGTCGAGCGTCGCATTGATGGCAGGCATACTCAGGCGAATTGTCTTAGCTTCCGTCTTCTTCACTCCAGGGAAGAAGAACGAATCCCCCTTCACTCGACACTCGTTCGGATACGTCTCCACTCCGACCTTCCTGTACACGTCGGCCTTCCCGTTGCACGTGACCATCACCGGGTTCGGTTCAGTCTGGCAGACGTACGTGGTCGTGGGCGATCGCCTAGCCATGGCGTCCCCTTTGCCCACCATGATGGAGCAGGTCACGTTTGCTGGGCCGCCGTTCATCAGGTCCCACACGCAGCTGCTGTGCTTTGTTTTGTGCAAAGCAAATGGGCAGAGCAATCGGTTGCTCTTGGCCCTGCACGTCACCATTTCCAGTCGAGTCTTTTCAAGAAATACTCTATTCTTCCTTAAAAACAGCTCCTCGACTCTCCACTCAGCGCAGTGCCCCGAGACCCACGCCACTGGGGCCCCCACTTCCTGCGTCACCCATCCCTCCTTCTCAGCCATGTCGACTGTCACGGTCAGCAGAAAGTGCGTGGAGTTCTCCCTCAGGGATGACTGCTCTTTGTAGAAGCCCCACACGTCGTCGGGTCTGGCTACAGCGTAGTCACCGTCCTCCTCGTCCAGCTCGTCTACGGCTTGGCTCATGATGCTCACGGGCACAACTTTCGGCGACAGGTCTCCTACGGCCGCGTCGGACAGGCCTTGAAGCAGACGGAGTGCCGCCGTGTATCGCAATCGGTCATCGGTGAGCAGCTCCTCCTCGCGCGTCAAGTTGAAAAGGACGCTATCGATCCTGCTGTCCTCCTTCTTCAGTACCTGGTTGATCTCCTTCCTCTCCTCCTGCATGGCTTGGCCCAAGTCGATGGCGTATTCGCGCGTCTTCCCTTGCTCGTCACGCAGCATCTCCAGGTCGTCGGTGAGGTACCCGTTGCCCACGATGGGGATCAGCCTTGCCACCTTGTCCTCCCACGATAGAGCTTCTCGCCTTCTTCTGTAGTCGCTCCCTCTAAGTTCATTCATTCTGCTCTCATAATATTCACACTGTTCTCGTCTTGCCTCGGAGACCTCCTCACACCTGGGCAGGCCTTGCAGCATGGTCCCCACCTTCCTCTTCTCCAAGGAGAACGTCAGCGGTTGGCGCCTCCACATCCCGTGGGTCGGGATCGTCATCCTCAGGTCGAGCGCT
>LR142266.1:0-10781 GCA_900659605.1 Tisbe holothuriae | reverse complement strand
GTCACTAATCCGCACTAGGATGATTGGAAGTGGTAGATATTACGGTTTTAAGTTTTGGTTTTCGATCTCTTTTAGTTTGAGAAAACACGACCGGAAATCGTGGTACGTGTTTACCCCAAGGTTGCGTGACCGGAAGTCCTGTGATAATAATCGTAAAATAATGCGAAACACGTGCGGGAGAAAACAAAGAGTGTTTTCGTGGCTCATGTGAATAAACATGTCTAATTTAGACGTTATAATGGTAACATACAAATGCAAGGAGATGGAAAACTATTTCTAGGATGAGTCCCAAAGCCATCATTTCCAGACTATAATCCACCAAGTCATTATTTACCTCTTCAAAAGTGAATTAACAATGCATAATTTTTTTCCTTGTACAAACATATATTTCCCAGCTAAAAGTAGTTAATGACAACTTTAAGATGTGTACGTACGTCATATACATGTATTTAAATTCCAATGCAATGTTACTTTAGAAAATACAGCATCTAATGATCATTTCACGTTAAAAGCAGTTAGTTTCTCGACTTTCTTCATACTTTCTCATGTAGAAACCCCTCTTTCTTTTGCATATTAATCCTTGAGCTTTTTCCTTATACAAATGTAAAAAGGTTGTGTAATTTAATACTGAATACCACATTTTATGCAGATCATGTTGCACGTTATTTCCTTTTTAAGGAGACAATTTTTTAAAGGTCATTGGATACTTTTATGCTTTCTAGTTCTTCAAGACTCTTTATGGTCCCCAAAAAACCCTTGACTGTCCAATTATATTAGTGATTTTTAAGCTTAATTTATACATTTAATCACAATCGCAATCTTCATAACCATCACATTCATACATATTTGTATTTGTGGTCAGTGCCACTTATCTTTTTAATACCTTTATAAAGTAATACAACAATATAACATCACTGATTTTTAATCATATCAAAGTACGTAGCTCAATTTGTCATAATTTGCTTAAAGCTTAAAGGTTACAACATAAAAATCTTCTTATTTACTCAATAGAAACCTCTGACAAAGTCTCAATAATCTGACTATGCTCTGTCTCGTCCTGATCCTCTGATTTGATCAGAGGTTCCACAGAGGAGTTGCTCGGCCTCTTGTCTCCGTTGGCAGTCCTGTCATCGGTGCTGCTGTTGTTGTCCAGGCTGAGCTCTGGAGTGAGGACGCGGACGGTGGTAGAGGTGGACACGGATTTGGGGAGAGAGATGGTCGGCTGGAAAGAAGATTTAATATTATTAATCTACGATCTATGCACAGATAACAATACAGGGAGAGGGCTTCACTCTATAGTCTATACTATACTTTATAACATTATCTCCTTAACATTGCAGTTCTCTTAGAGGGGACGCGGATGAATAACCCTGTCCTTACCTTTCTCGGCTCCAGCTTCTTCCTCCACTCGCCCTGCTCCTCATTCATTTCCTTGGTCAGCACCACCTTCTCCTTCCCGGTCACCTCATCCACAGACGTATGACACCGGAACACTGTCGTGCCAAACGAGTTCGGTGATGTCTTACTCCCACTTGTAGCTCTGATGACGGTATCCACTGGCGGTCTGGTCTCTGAGGGTATGAGGCTGTTGTTATGAAAGCGTTGGTTGTTGTTGTTGCTGCCGTTGTGCTGTTGCTGAGCTCCTTCCTGGAGGGCGAATCGGCATTGGCCGGAGCTGGTGTCGTTGTGGTGGAAGAGTTTGCGCTTTATGAAGACCTGAAGGAAAGCAAGATGTGTAAGGATATACTCTTTGCTTAATAATGGTATACAACTCTTGTACATAATATGTAAATTATAATATTTAATATTGAACGATTTCTGTACATTCTCCAAATCAACTTTGTTATTCAAAATATCAGTGTATAATTAGCAATCTCTATTACAAGTTTTTTTTATATTTTATGTCTCTTGATTAAAGCAAGCAGACTAAAGCCTCGTAAAATTGGCCACATTTTTGTATCAATTATGGGTGTATTCTCTTATTTACCAGTTACTGAAATAGCTCAAAAGAGCACAATATTGGTTTCCTCGGCAAGACATTGAAAATAAACATCATTTTCTGAACAATCGGATTCTTTTCTAATTCATGATCCGATTATAATCTATACAACCTCTTTGAAAGACATGTCAAATGCAATGACAGTTACTTTTGACCAAAGAAGAATCTCTTGAGGGTTCCGATTCATGTCAGTTTGATTCAATACAATCTCTTTCGTACAATATGAGTCGCTGTCCAAGGATTATATATGCCCACTCATTCTAAGTGAAATTAACTAATAAACCAGAACTATTTTGATCTAACCACGTCATCGATTTTTTGAGAAAATACATCTTTTTTTTGTACAACCAAATAAAGTGGTAGAGAATATAGTATCTTGAAGTAAACATTTAACAAAACATGTATAACACTATTACTTCAATAACATTTCTTTACTTGACGATATTCTTCCTACCTTAAAGTGCGTCGACATTGTGCAATAAATAATGAAATTGCAGGATGAGTTGACGAGAATGAGAAGGTGGGCGACGGACTCGAGGCAGACGAGGGTCAGGGGCGGGATGTAGTTGCGGTCGGCGGCGCGGCAGCTGGAAAAAGAACAAGATTAATATGAAGCAACATGTGGAGTCATAGCTGTTATAACTACTGCAGTCTTTTGATGATTTGCAGATTGATTATTAGGAATGTTAATACTAATCTAAATCAGTGGTTTGGAATCGATATCATTATGTAAGTAGTTATAAGTTAATCATTCAATCTAGATATGTGTAGATATGATGGTACTGCCGTAAAACTCGGGAGGGGCACTGCCTATACAAATAAATTATAAATCTAGTAACTTCTGAAGTCAGCCCAAAACATTGACATACTAATGAAATAAAGTTTTTTCTTTACGACGCAGTAGCTTTTTGTGCAAAAAAAATTAGGAAGATGTGACAGCAAAAAATACGAAAAGTACAAAATTAGGCAATTAACTACACCGAGCAAGATAAACATGGGAACTTTAATTGGATTACGGGATTGTACCGTCAGAGTGAAAAGTAGATGTCAAAATGAGTGGGTATGCAGTGCCCACAATATTTATAGTTACCATGGAACCCGAAAAACTTGTTTTAAGCCCTCCATTAAAGCATAGAGCACTGAAGACCTGGTGTTTCAGTGGTCTATGATTAAAGTTACTAATCAGATACACGGAATATTAATGTCAAATGTTAATGTATAGCTCTCACTAACAATTATTTAAGAAAGATCAAACAATAAGTATTCCTTCATTCATTTTATGCTTATGATTTGTTATTCAAATTAGGGTTATAAATGTCTACAACACGTGTGTTGACAACCCTCGCATATCCCTCCGGATTCGGAATACCCCTTGAGCACAGAGAGTACCTTTTTCACCAACTCAAACCTAAAACAACACGTATAGTACACGAGAATAACAAGTTCAAACGGAATTGAAATTGCATAACTTTTTCTGCGTTTCAAAGTTAATTACAATGATGCATGATGTAGATAAAGAATTGTTTGTACTTTTAGGTTGCCTCATTTGATTTATTAAATTACAAGAGAAATATTAACTTTGCTTTCAGGTGGCGCTGATATTCAATTCTCCGCTACTTAATCAAACGGTTCACTTTTCTGTTCAGCCACCTAATATTGCAAATGACAATTGTATCTACTGATTTAAAAAATGCAAATTAATTTTATGTCTAACTGATAGTAGTGTTATTTACAAAAAATGGAGGTTTAGAGGCTAATGTTACACGCAAGAAGCTATACCCTATTAGTTGTCCATTGGTATAGATATGTAACTATTTAAAGAGCACACAATCCTACTGCAATCAAGTATTGGTTAATCAAAAGTAATTCATACTACTTTGAGAGCTCCAAAAATAAATTAACTTGGAGATGCTACAGATAGGTAAAACCTAGACGGTAATTCTAGCCAGGGCATTGTCTCTACACTTAGATAAATTATTACAGTACATGGCTAACATTAAGTCCAGTCAATACCGTATACAACAAAAACCAAGTGTAAAATGCTTGTCTATATAGTCTATCACACTACTCAAACCTACCTCGCCATATTCGATGCCCACGTGAGCGAGTCCAGCGTGAGAAACACCCTGAGCACGTGGCAGAGGACAAAGACGGCGCAGATGGTCACGAAGACGACGGCCAGGTTCATCTCGCCGTGGTTGTTGGAGTGGTGGACTTGGATGCGGGCCTGGCAGATGCCTCTGGAAGAAGGAAAAAAGGGGTTAAAATATTATTACAACCATCCGAGATTCGTCGCAAAATATTGCGACAATCGCACTATTGTCGCACGCTCATTACATTAAATTCGCGCTATTATCGCATTGCGACAATAACGATTTTTCGTTTTATTAAGAATCCGGGTCGAGTCGGTCATGAGCACCAGTACTATGTTCATGCCCAACTCGACTTCGCCCGACCTACCTCTGCCATAAAAAATCCTTATTGTCGCGGAAAATCCTTATTGTTGCAAGCTCATTACATTAAAGTTGCGCTATTATTGCATTGCGACAGTCGCACAACCAATCTCGGCGGGAATATGTACGTGTATATTATGCTGGCTTACAGCACAGAGGCCATATGACCATAACTGTTTAAAATATTTTGCTTACTAATTAAAATTCCCCCTTCGGCAGCAGGTAAATAAGGCCACAAAGAGACCTTCTTACTCTTTCAAAAAAAACTAGGTAGCTGAGCAATATACAATATGTTTGAGAACAAGTACATAATAGAGGGTTTACTACAGTAGTCTGTAAGCGTGTTTTAATATGTTTGAGATTGCTTAAATTAGCTTTTCTCTGCATCTGTAAAATCAAGTGTGCTCCATCTTGGTGATGTACTAATACAGGGTGATTTCTATCCATCAATTAAGAACACACCATTGCATAAAATATTCTTAGAGAGAATGCAAAAATTTCACATTGAGGAATTCCAAGTGATCTTTTGGCATCAAAAGAATAATCTTATAAGAACGAATTTTTGCCATTTTGAGTTTCTCAATAATACATATTCTGCTAAAACGCATATTTTCTACGGTTTCTCTTGTTTCCCAGAAGTCAAGTATTTGTAATAAAGCAACTTGCTGCTAAATTGTTCCGGTCTTGGACTTGTTATTACTTCCATGCTATGTATTTTACATATTAATTCCATGCTATTTTATTTGTACGGCAACCTGTTTTCAAAACTTTTAATAAAACTTTATGCAACTTATGAAACATGAAAATTATTCTAACTACGTACTTTGCAAGAGAAAGGCCAAGGGGTATTATGTAGGCACTCATAAATACACACTGGTAGCCAATTAACAAATTAAAAAGGCTTTTTTCCCCACCGTTATAATTGGTGCTTATCATAGATTTCTCATATCTAAGGTCGTGGAATTTGAATACTACCCCGTGACTACGCCAGGGCCCTGTAAAATTAAAAGTAGCTAGCTGTAATAGCTACCGGTGCCACAATGCCGTTCTGTGGAAGTTACAGCACAAATACAGCATTGACGTAGTAATCCATTTTTAATCCTATTCCGACGGGGTTAAGAAAAATGAATTTATATGTATATTTCTTTAAAGCTCAATCTGTGACAGTAATGCACAAGAACGGCATTGCTGTAGTAACCAATTTTAATCTTTCTCGTCTGGTTAGGACGACCCACCTGTATATCTTATAGTTCATCCCGCATATCGTCACAATGGGCAGCAGTGTTGTGGTGAGGAATGGGTGAATGATGACACTGTGTCGGTACCACCAGAGGAAGGTCGGGTCCACCCGGAACTCGGCAGGGGTGTAGGACGCGGTGCCGTTGTTGAAGGCAACCTGAAAGGAGAGGAATATGGTTCAACTATTTTTATTGGTATTGTAAACCCCATAAACCAGAGGGCATCATCGGTAAATAACAGATGATGATGCTCTCTGTCTTTAGTTCACGTTATTAATTCAACTATACAACTAATTTCCTTACTTTTATTGAAAGTATTAGTACATACGTAGATGTAATAGTAATATTTTCGTCCCCTCTAATCCAAACCTTTAACCTTATTATAGTCAAGGGTATAGAGAAAGTGATTATAGTCTGTACTTAAGTACTTAGAGTGGTCTTAATTCCCTCTGTTTTCAACAAATCCCCAATTTATTGAAGTCAATAGAATACCCAGGAGCCCCAATGTCAAAAATGAAAGAAATAACAACTGTAAACAAAAAAATGCTGGTTAAAATTTCATTAGGTATGTTTATATAAAATTTAACTTTTTGACGTAGTTATGCCATCATTTTAAGAAGTACAGTAGTACTGTCCTTGAATGAATGCTGTATATGTAAATCCACAAAGGTATCGTTTCTCTATGAAGTTACATTTGGGGCCTTTTTATCGGTCTATTCATCTTAAGCACACAAAGAGTACAGTTCGGATTTGGTTACAACTTTATTGTCATCTCTCGTTTTTAGCATATTTGACCAATAAAACAAGCATCCTTTACAGCATGCTTCCACAAAGTTGTAACATTATTGTAAAGCTGGATAACATTCGTTTGCAATCTTCTAAGAGTCCCTTTAAGCCACTTGACATTTGTGTGTATCATTGTTGAGGAAGGAATGCTTTACTCTAGGGAATTTTCTCCTGCGTATCATGTCAAAACACTTGTACTTTCAGGACTGACGTGGTACTCAGAAACGGATGACGTGGGTTAAAGTACTCAAAGAAAAAGGAGTACAATTTTTGTTACAATTATTTGCATGGTTACGGAAAGGATACTCTGCTTTGCTGACACCAAAAAGTAAGTTATCTTTTGTGACCTTAGTGGCCTTTCATCATATATAAATTTTCACTAGACAAAGCATCGCGGCTAAAAGTATAAATAGTAATCTTAGACAAAGCGTTTGTTTCTGAATTAAAGATTTTTTTTTATATCTATTTGCCATGCATCCCTTTTTATTTATTTTTGGGAACTACCATTTCAGGTTCATTGCAATAGCACGCCGCACATGGGCAATTTGTGTGGCAGCTTTTTGCCGCCTTTGAAAAATCCCAAGCGCCGGGGCCGGGATTTAAACCCGGCCCCCTGCATGGGAGTCTCGCACGCTAACCATTCCGCCACGGGCTTTGCCCTAAGAATTAATTATATACCTTGCATTGGCAACTCTCTTAGCTTAAAAGACTAATCGAAATTGTCTCTGTAGTCTAACATTAGTATGCAGCACATGCCATAAATATGATCATAATGAAAAAGTCCATTATTTCTAACCTCGATTTCGAAGAACTTTTGCATGTTGAGCACGACTGAGAAGAATACGACGGGGACGATGTAGAACATGGCGCGGGTGAAGGGCGCGTACTCGGCGATGATGTCGCGGTACTTGAGGGGATGCTTCACAGCGATGAATCTGGAAAGAAAGGGGGGTAAATTTAAAAATAACCTTTGTCATGTTTTATATATACATGTAACTAGCTGCATTTTTATCTATGAAAGCTTAGATAACTAGTTATGTTGTAGTTTGTTGGAAATTGTACGAAATATTTATACAAGCAGAATTTAAATGTGTAAATTACTGCATATGGACACATATTTTTTTGGCAGTTTACTCTGGGCGGGTATTTGATTCTGTCTTTCATTTTTTATGCCATACTTCGTGATTTTGAAAGACATGTGCCGTTGAGTGTTTTGCTCAAGGGTTTTGCTAATTAAGTTAATTTCTTCAACCAGCCAACTTTTTTCTACTTTAAATTACTTTCTTCTCAACAAAAAATTGTACTCAACAACCTCCCCAGACATGTGAGAGAAAAAGTACGTGCCAAAAACGATGATAAATGATGATACGATCTATCTATTAATTTTCAAAGCGGTCGAATGAAAAATTATTTTAAACTTTTTCGCCCGTAGGCCTTGCCCGTTTGGATAGGAAGTACTTTTGGCCCATAGTGATAAAGTATGAAACCCATTCATTACTACAGGGTGATCAAAGTGAAGGGTGTAAAAGTAAACATATATATCTACAAACTAGAGACAATGAACTTATTTATCAAATATATCCGGCCCCTTATTGTATTGGCCATACAAGAAAACTGGAAATTGGTACTACTTTTTTAGGAGATTTTACTGTGATTTTAGGTCAAAAAGTCCCGCTTTACTTAGTAAAACTGCCAAAATTCTTTTTTTTTGGGAGAGGTTGATCATTTTTTCAAATATCCCAGATGGGGGGGGGGTCAAAAAAATTCGCCATGGGGGATCTTTCCTAGTGCCCTCTCCCCCATTTCATGTAAGGAATAAATACTTAATTAGAGAGTTATTATGTTGTGCTACATTTATACTAATATTAATATAGCCGGTCGTTTCCAACGTCCAATTTCATAAAGTTACACAACACTCGTGTTTTCTTTCATCTTTCAAAAACTTGCAAAACCCAGTGACAGGATCACAGCGCGACCTTTGATCTGAGAAAAAGGATTAAATTCAAAAGAACCCGATACATATATATATATATTACTACTAGCCAAGGAGAGAAACCTAGTCTGAGATGATGCAATTTGATACTTAAATATGAAGCCATTCTTCACTTATTGTCAATATTTCGTTCTTTAGAATTTTAATCTTAGATAGGGCGACCAGTTTGAATAGAAAAAGCTAGTAGTCAGTACTTCATAAGATGAGCTCTTACCGTTCAATAGTAATTGCCACCGTCATATAGACACTCCCCGAGTATGCGACCGTGGTAAACGGGTAGAAAAAGTACTGATAGAGCACCGCATAGACCCTGGACTCAAACAGAATGTGCTTCAGACTGCTGCTGTAAGCTCCGTAGATGGCGGGCATGGCATGGACGGGCACCGCGCAGATGATGAATACGAGGTCGTAGAGGGAGAGAGCGATGAGGAGCTGGTTGAAGCAGTGCTTGCGCATGTCTCTGAAATAAAAAAGGGGCCTTGAGTAAAAGACGCTCGACTCCGACCCAGAAGGGAGCGGGGTTCGAAATCCCCTCGTGGCAATTTGACAGTACTGGCGAATGAACGGAAAGGCAGTGCACATAATACGACTCGTATTATACGAGTATATATAAAAAGGAAACACCAGTAAATATAAGGATAATAAATTATAGACTTTTCTATATACAAGACGCCATGATTTTATACATGTACAATGATAGGTGGCCGTGTGTCTAAAGTGATTGACCATTAGAAATAATTCTTATCCTTTGTATATTTGAACAAAAAGCTACGCTTTTTTTGGCATAAAATTGGTTTGATTGTTGAATTGCCAGTTTACAAAATATCATGTACCTAATTTCTTCCTACTCTGTTCCTGACCTAATTGTATATACATATATGGATAGCGCCAATTATCAATACATTAAGTGTACACAGATGCACAGTATGGATGAGAAAATTGAGCTTTGACAAATTTCTACCTTTCAGTTGCAGCAGTTCTTGAAATAGAACCTTATCTAAAAGAAAACTCTTCTACTCATCTACAGAAATATTTGTTGTTTTATGAATGTCTACTTAGTGATACTTTCACTTATAGAGAAGAGTGTTTAGACCACATTATCTTCAAATTGTTGATTTTAAGTTTTCTTTTGTAAAAATATGCTTTTGAATACTTTTATGTTTTTGCCGCACACCCATATATCCAATATTTATATAAACTTCCTTAAAAGAAATATAGTCCACTTTAATGTTCTAATACGTCCAATAGTTCAAGCGTACAAAGTCCTTTTTGTACATATCAAAGGCTTTACAAAATGCAAAGCTCATGGGAAAATACTTTGGCTAGAAAGAAACCAATCCTGTTATTTGGTTAAATGCTTCAATTCCCACATAACAATGCTTTTTTTCTGAACAGAGCCTTAAACACGTTCTTGTATTATTGCACCGGAAGAGTTGAGTCTCAAAACAGTATCAGAGATATCGAGATAGATTTCCTTTATCATGGCCTTATGTACATTCCGTAAGAAGCTATTTACACGATGATTATGTTCGGTTTATAGTCGACTGCTTTTATTAAAACAGACGTATTTAATTAGGATTACACTTATACATTGCTAATGCTTGCGCTATTAAGTATAATTGGCAGCGCAGGTACATTTAAATTAAATGTCCTAATTTGCATAAGTAGATTGCTTATGAGGAATTCGAGGTATATTGTCAAATATATAACACGCTGAAATGTACCTGACGCGACGGACATGCCATTTTCTATGTAAAATGTACCAAAAGAGGATTGAATCCCTTTCTTACTTACTTCTTTCAGGTTAAAATCGTTATTGAAGTTTCCAAATGCAAAGTTAATACACATTTTCGAAAGAATCTATTTCCAACGGTTTTTATTTACATTACATTTTAGTTGATTAATCCTTACGCAAAGGTGAGCTATATTTGCAGAAAAAAAATTATTGGACATTTTATTTATTCTGTTAACTACTTATTCCCTTTAACCTTCAGAAGTAATAAGCTGACATTAAAAAAAGGTTGATAGGACCACCAAGTGGCACCAACACATGAACATAAATCTAAGATATTTTGCTACTAAGCTGCATCAATCTCTTTTACAGCTCAGATTATTAAGCACATTATCTTACTTGTTTGAAAGTACTGCAACGGAGCACAAATTCCCCAGCAGGCCGACCCCACCCACTAAACACGTCAAGGATCCCTCACACCAATACATGAACGCCTCATAGATGCGTTTGTACTCTTGAGAGAGGGGATCCGGGCTGCAGTTGGTGTCATTCAGGACTGACGGGTCAAAAGAACTTGCGT
>LR142265.1:0-10781 GCA_900659605.1 Tisbe holothuriae | reverse complement strand
GAAACAGAGTTTACAGATTCTAAGGAAATATTCAACAATAATGAAGAAAGCAACATTAAGAAGTAATACAGAAAATGGGATGATAATGATTTATAAAATGTTTACCTGTAATACATAACAATTGTAATGTGAAATAAAATAGCCTTGTATTATTTGTATTAAAATATGGTGGAGGATACTTGCCAGCTGCTATAGTTTTATTAACAATTTTCTATGCTTGTCAACCGGTTTGAGAAATTTCAAGATTAATATATATTTAATTTGTATACTCATATATTTCAACACAAAATTGATTTTTTCTTTACACAGACTTCATATAATTTTATTCATTTCTTCTTAATGTCCCATTTGATGCGGAATGCATATTGACCACAGTATGCAAAGTAGCATCCACCACCATATGTTGTATCAATCCTCTTTTCAGTCACTTTTGTCATCCCCAAATCCTTGTTCTTCACCACAAACACTCCCATCACAGTTGATGTCTGCAGAACCTCTCTTGTCACTGCTGTTGAAATTGGCCCCACAGGCTGGAACAGGTTAAGCCCTTCAATCTGACCAAGATCCTGATTGTCTTCAAATGAGAACAGCTTTGGCCTTGCAGTGAATGTTGTGGCTGTGTCATCAGAACAGAGAGCGGCAAGGAAGATGAAGTGCTGCTGCTTAGAAGAGAGGTAGATGGTGCGGGAGAGGAATCTGAAAATAAGTATCCATCAATTAGAGTTCAATTTGATACCACTAACATATCCCACTAATCCACACTTTTTGGCTTAACAATTTGAACAGGATAGTCAAGACGATGTCTAGTAGAAGCAACACCAAAAGAATAATGTTACTTACTTTCAAGTAACAGTTACTAAGGCAATTTTTTGTCTTATTTAGCATGCTTAGCTCGTGATTATAATAATAATTAAGGTTGGAAACGTTTTGTGTCATAATTCGGGTACTACGAGAGTCTATCGTAGTCCCAGCATAATTTTGTATTTCAAAACATTAAACAAATTGATACAGAGCAAATTTAAATCGGCTCTGTTCTCATTTCTAATTGTAGAACTTGTCAAAGCAAAATTAATGATCTTTATTACCTTATTCCATTGAATTCCAACCCATGTGGCGCTGTCAGATAGACTCCATCTTTGGGATCAAACACAGCCACATGCTGATAGTTCTCTCTTGATTCCCATGGATTCATCCAGCTCAACCACTGTGCAGGGATGCTGCTGATGGAGATGGAAGATCCACTGCTGAGTTCCTTCACTTTACCATAGGAAGGACGATCCCCTTGATACCACAGTCCATTTTTAACCTTCCCCTTGACAACCTTCCCATGATGCTCCTCCCAATGCTGCTGAAGGGAGTTGAAGTCAATGATTGTGTTGCAGCCACCATGGAGACAGTGGGGAGATGCAATTGTGATGCCAGAGGACCTGAAAAGTAAATGTAAAATTATTAATTTATTTATTTATATTAACTAAAGTGGTCATAATGGTCCACGTAACAATCTTGACAATTGCAGCTGCAGTCATTATTGATTGGCCATTTAGAGCTAAATATGTTAAATGACAAAAATAGAGGACATCACATTAATTGTGAAAACGTGAGCAATATTTTATGCTTTTAATAAAGAAACACACAATGAAACTGCAAAAATCGTTAGTTTTCATGAATTGTGTGCGTGTGTTTGTGGAGGGGGAACTACCGGTATATTATAAAGGAAAATTGAGCTGCACATATTTGAAAATAATGTTCCTCAGCATCAGCATAATGATTGCTTCAAAAGTTCAGACAACAGAGAAATAATTATTATCTCCAATTTCAGGCAGTCGGGACTGTCATTGTTTAGAAGTTTTGATGATGTGATTCTTAATAATAAAACAGTGCTTGTATATTACTGGAAGTTTGAAAACCCCAAAAGATAATGTGTTAGGCATTCTCCCAGACAGGCCTTTACACGGAAAATATTTCCGGTGATAATTCTCTTCTCAGTCAGGCAAGCAGGGTCGCGCGCGCGCGTCGTGAGTGTGTAGGTCTGGGGATCGGTATACCAGTAAGCCGGTTTACCGGTATTTTAATTTTTGGTAAAAATAGGTACATAAATTTTGGCATTCTCGGAATTATCGGTACATATTTATGTTCTAAAAGACCTTAAAACATCTATATGTTAATAATGTGTAAAATGAAATTAAACATAGTATGTATAATTTCAAGAGGGCCTTTAAAAGCTGGGTTGGAATAGTTCTAATAATATAATATAACGAAACCCCAAGGATTTGTCTTACATTTGACACTTTCAAATATTGCTGTTTATATGTTATAATTCAACTTTCAAGTAGTAAACCGTACAGAAAAAGCAAAAACTGGCGACGTCGTATCCCCAACCCTGAGGCCGCTCCCAGACTGGCATTTTCGTGCAAAAAATCATGGCAGTTTTCAAACAATGATGGCAGTTTGCAAATAATGACGGCAGTTTTTAAAAAAATGACAGCATATTTGGCCAGAAAATGATGGCATCTTTTCATTTCCTTCTTCCCTCCCAGCTAGCCAGGCCAGCTGAGTAGGAAGGAAACGTGAATAATGCTGTCATTTTTTGGGAAGGAAAATGTCAGTCTGGGAGCGGCCTATGTGTGTGAGGGGAGGATTTTTTGTTCCCATTTCTCTTCACACCCTCTAATATTTCCGAAAATATTTCCTGCGTTAATGACTGTCTGGGAGATGCCTTAACACCCCAGTAAAAGTATTGACAAATTGACAATCACCTTATATACTTTTTCAAATTGATGGACAGACGCCCCAGGTTCTAAGTAAAGGGAGAAGTAAGTGCGTGTAATTATTTATTATAGGACAAGGTTGCATTGCACAGGGATGGTAGACACAAGAAGTGCCAGCATGTTTTGCCAGCCAGTTGTATACAATGTTGTTAATGCATATTTTTATATACTCACACAGGAAATACCCCCTTATCCTCTTTAACCTTAAAGTTGCACTTTCCACATACATTATATGGACACAACACCTTCCTCCACTCACAGGCTGATTTCTCATGATGAGCCACCTGACTCTTGGATCCAATGAAGGAACATCCTCTGGAGGCATTTGCACAGGGATGGCGGAAGTCACATGTTTGGCTCTCATGCTCTGCCAGCTGCGGTTTTGACCCAATGAAGGAGCATCCTCTGGAGGCATTGGCACAGGGATGGCGGTAGTCACATGTTTGGCTCTCATGCTCTGCCAGCTGCTGTTTTGACCCAATGAAGGAACATCCTCTAGAGGCATTGGCACATGAGTAGAAGTCACAGATGGGCTCATGAACTGGGATCTCCTTGAGGGAACCAGTGAATGGGCACCCTTTGGAGACATGCTTGCATTGGTGTCGGAATTTGCAAACAGTCTTGTGAACCTATTGACAAAAGTACGATATTTTAAAAATGAATCTTGAAAGCCACAGAGGGACTTTTCCAATGTATTTAAATACATAATAATGAATAAAAAACACATATTTGTCTTGCTTGGGTGGTTTATGTATGTATATATTTTTTTTATTTATAGTCATGCATTAGCCTTGTACTGCAGGCAAATGGTATGCTCAGTCTGTTTCTATAGCACCAGCATACTTTATGAATATTTATTTCTCCAATTACTGTTACAGTTACTGTAGTACTAAACATTCAATGGTTACTACATGAAGAAAAAAAAGGAAAATGTCACAATTATATAACAAATCCTGCCATCTTTAATGTATATCTTAAAAATACAAATCTCTTTATATGCCTTAACCCTGATAGAACTACTAAACATACCACTAGATGTTGCACTGGTCCAACATACATACAGTTTCCATGAGGACAAGCCTTAGGGCTGTGAACTGCTTCCATGTGGTCCTCCACTTCACTTGCTGGTATCACCAAATTACATTGGAAGCATTGCTGCTGCCTTGCAATGCACTCTTTCTCCTCGTGAATCTGTAATATGCAAATCATTGACGTATTTTAATGTTAATAAATGTTTGTATTAGTACCTTAATTGTGGATAGGCTACCAGTTTCACCACAATTGTAGCGGCAGAGGACATGGTTGTTCTGAACATGAGTTGTCATATCATTCCTCTTCACAACTTGTTCACAAGTTGGGCAAGGCATCTCCTGCTCCAGTTTGTCCAGAGTTGCCTTTAGTTTTGCTGTGTATGCTATCTGGTTCTCCAGTTCCTTCTGCTTCTTTGTTTGATTGGCAGCCTCTTGTTCCAATTGGTTCTTCAGCTTTGCCTTATCAGTAGCCTCTTTCTCCATCTGCTTCAGCAGCTTTGACTTATCAATAGTCTCTTGCTTCAGTTGCTTCTGCAGCTGTGATTTATCAGAAGCCTCTTGTACCAATTGCTCTTGCAGCTTTGCCTTAAATGCTGCTTCTTGTGCAAGTTCCTCTTGCAACTGATGCTTCTCTGTGGCTTCCTTAATCAGCTGCTTATTGAGGTCTACATCAGGACACTCCTCTGGAATCTCAACTGCACCTGTCTTAAAGACAAGGTTGGTCATGTTTTGCTTCAAGCTCCTCAAGTATCTCTCTTGGTTGTCAAACTTGTGCTGGACGTTTGACTTGTCCTCTGTAAGGGTGAGTATGTGTTCCTGTGCCTGGCTAAGTTGCTCTGTGGTTTTCTTGTGAGCCATCTTGGATTCTTCCAGCTCAGTAGTCTTCTGTTGGATGCAGATATTTCCTTGCTCTATTTGCTGCTGTGCACAATTCAACTTATCTTGGACAGTGTCAACAGTTTGTTGGCTCCTTTGCAGGCTAGACTTGGTAAGTTGATGAGCAGAGGTGGCAATTGAGAGCCGGCTTGCCAGGTCTTTTTCAACATTATTTTGGCTCAATTCTAAAATAACAACAACTGTGAGTAACTATAACTCCATAATGGATTCAATGTTAATTTACTTGTAAGCTCCAGCATTGCTTCCTTCAGTCCAATCCGCTTGTTGTAGTCAGGATCTGACATTGTAATGGCAAGTTGGCAAACCTTTAGATTGGAGATGTGCTCTTCAATTTGCAGTTTCAATTCTGAGATAGAAACATAATATAGATATTTATTAAGGTAGTTTTTACTGTATTGTACCTCTGTAGTCAGGGGGAGCATGAAGTTCCACCAAAAGAACAGCAGCGGCATAGGAATCCCATTTAGGCGAAACTTTGCTAAAATGAGAGATATATGCATACAAAATACAGCTTCATATTAATAATGGATGGAGCAGCTGCTGCAATGAACTAACCTTGTGTGTGCACTTGGATCTGCTTCCGGAGGCACCTTTCCCCGTGTGCCAACATATGTGAATGATTCATTGGTACCACATCCGTCTCTGGCAATTCCAAAGTCTGCAACCTTGAGCCAGGCATGCCACACCTTTAAGTCTTTCAACTGCAAGGTCTGATCAAGGACCATTTCTAAAACAGTAATTACGGATTAGCACCATGACATTAAGTAATATTCCCGTTACTTACTAGCCCAGGGCTCCTTGACTTTGAAGAGCACATTCTCTGCCTTGAGATCTCTGTGGACAATACCATTATCATGGAGGAAGAGCATGCCACTGGTTATCTATAATGTCATAGTTGTGTATAATTTTTAGATTTTGGCTAACTGGTGAGAAAGAAAAGTACCTGTTCCATAGCATGAACCAGCTCAGGTGTTGTAAAGTTGTCACACTTCCAGATTCGAGGAAGAGCGCCATCCATCAATTCCATTGCAAGCGCTTTGGTATGTGGCTCCGTTGTCAGTTCGAATGGTCCTAGTTATAACATTTAATGATGAGTTTAATATACATACATGTAAAATAGTATGCAAGCGGAAACTCATTTTATGTTGCTGTAGCCCAGAAAGTTGCAAAATTGATCCCTTAAACAGTAACAACATTACAGACCACTGATTAGTGGTCTATGGTATACTCCGAGTATACTCTTGGGTTTCCTCCCATCTGGGAGCTGCCTTATAATACAGTGAATCTAGCAATTTATAGTAAATCATTAAAAGGAACGTAGATGTAATTTAGTTACTTTTTTCAGAATGTAATGGAAAAAGTAATCACTTACATTTTTTTTGTAACGAGTTGAAACTTAAGGCCTTGTAATTTAAAAACCTCACATGCTTAGTTTTAGTTCATTGAAATAGTTATTAGCAATGCATTTACTTAAGTAACTATCATTTAGTCTTACAAGTGGAACTAATTTACCCACTTTAGCATTGCCCACTATAGAATTACCCACATGAGAATGACCACTGTAGCCAAAAGGTTAAATTACCCAGGAATCAAGTACTGTCTATTTAATGATAATACATCCTGTTGGACTAATGACTTGTAGGTTTTAACATACTTGTAGACCTAAGGTTGTTTCAGTTTGTAGATCAAATGCATGCATGTTTATAAATATCGGCGGACTAAACTTGATATACTAGGACTAAGGTCAGGCAATAAACAAATGTTGTCGTACTAATGTCATTAAGTCAAATGTTTTACTTTCTTGTCGGACTAAGTGGCGGACACCAAACTTAATTATAGTTTACTAACCAAAAATCTGCAGTACATGGTCATGTGTCCCCAAGTTCATGACTGCAATCTCCCTTTCAAAAGCAACTTCCTCTTCAGCAATGGAATGTGCCACCACACGTTTTACTGCAATGGAATCTACTCTGCCATTTTGGAGCTGCTTGCAGTATTTGTTAACCTCTCCCATTCCGCCAGCACCAAGACATGATTGCTTTTTGTAGTATTTGTCCGAGTATATGTTGCCGGACATGATCAGGCACTAATTATTGTGGTCAATTAACAGCTTTGTACACTCTGCACTAATTTCACGAGATCAGCCTCTCATAGGTCGTCCACAGCTACTGCAGCTACTGCCGCTCAGCCCCCAGCAGCTCAGTACAGGTACATAAACTCTTGAAATGCTGAGCTGAGTGAAGCAAAGGGGAAGGGATGCCATTAATAACATATTTTGTTGCCAAATCTTGTTATAATGCAGTAAATTAACCAAATAGTATGACTTTTAAACCTTAATATATATAATATATTAATGTGTGTTCATGGCTAAATATCCGTAATATTATCAGTAGACAAGCTTTGTAATACTGTTAAATGATATATTTTGTCATCCAATCATTAAGCTTTCTGCTTGTTCTAATTACTTAGCGATGGATTAATTGATGGTTTAAGCACTTTTAGAAGGGCAAATTGAGGTAGAAATATGAATCCAAGTTCTATTAAGTAAAACGTAACATATAATAAGCCTCATTTGGCGTTATAATAGTCCAATTGTCAAGCTCTTAAACATTTAGATCAGCATCCCTCTTTGGGTCTATTCACGATCGAATATCAACTTTTTGAAACTATTCATGAAGCTATTTTTTGGACGCATCATTCCTCTTCAAATTCAAGGAAGAGATTAAGTAACAAATGAAGTTGTCCGTTGGTAGCTGCAGGGCTGGACCTGACACATTCAGATGCGTCTCCTTTGCCCCCAAACAAAATATTTCCCTAGGACGAAGAAGGTTATCATCAAGGAAGTGATTGTTTGTATTCAACTTTTGATGTAATTATAAGTTGTATATTGAATACAGTTTAAACCCATATTTCCGCGTTACTCTTCTGACCGCGACCTCGAAACATATAGCTTTGTTTGTCGACTATTTATTCATGCTTGCGACCAAAGGCAGGGAAAAATCACACTCATTCATCCTAATTAACACATTATTAGCCTATTTGTATTATTTGTATAATGTGAAGTGGATCTGAGTGCAGTATATTAGTGAGGAAGCACTTTAAAAAACCCAGAATCTAAAACTAACTAGAATCATCCGACCAAATGAAACTTGTTTTTTTTTGCCCTCCAAAAAACTTCTCTTTTTTTACCACGCGACGCGTTAATAGGCTTTGGCAAATAGCATTGGCATATCATATATTTGCTGGTTATATTTTTTTTATTTCTTGTCACCCGGTATGAGTATTTCAACATAAATTAATTAATTTCTATACATGTAATGGACAATCTATGTCCTATCTCGTCGTGTTCTTCAGACCTCAAATGAAGAATTCACATCTTGTTGCAACTCGACGCATCTTGCCTCCCTCATTTTTGACACGTTTCGACGCGTCGCTTTTTGAGAGGCTTGACGGAGGTCGACGGATTGGGAAATACACTATTTATCATGAAATACACATTATTATGGAAGATGATGCGTTTAAACGTTCCCACGTCTTTATGCTACACAATCGTCATATTAATATTACTTGGTATTATAAGTAAAATGGGGCATTGAACACTCCCGGCTAATGATTGTCAACATTTGATTGTTGCTCTTATTAAAAATTGTCAAGATTGTGTTGTCATTCTTGGCCGTGAGTTTGTCAAAGTGCGGAATTTTTGTTCCTGGCTAATCTCAAAACCTCTCAATAACATTACTGATCACGGCGTGTTTGTAATTGTAAGAAGGTGTGTGTATGGAGATTATAATAATTATAATTGATGCTGATATAAGAAGATGAGCTTTGCAAATCCGGTGAAAGTTATAAAATCTAATGGGGTAGGGGTCCGAAATCGGATTTGCGACAAATCGGAGGGCAATAAATCGGAGGACAATCAAAATCGGCAGATCCTCAAAGCGGACGTTAAAATGTCATTACGTAGTATCTTGTCGGGGGCAATAAATCGTAGGACAATAAATCGAAGCTTGCTCATTCCAGGAGGATGCTTGCAAATTGTAGATGCATATTATTGTCTACATTTAATATTATGTATGGAGAAGAAATGCTATTGTTATGAAATGCCATGGAGAAGATATTCAATATTGTAAGAGCTCAAAGCTGAGCATATTTACTCATGTTTCCCTCTCTCCTCTCCCTTTTCCCTTCTCCTTTCCCTGCTACCTAGGCAATGAGCTCTGCTGAGCCTCAGCCCTTTCCCTTGGCTTGCTGAGCCCTCCTTCTTTCTCTCTCACTCTCTTCCCAACTGCCACCATGGGCACACACAAAGGACATTTAATAAAAGTCTACTAAGTACTATGGTTAATGCACTCTGTGGTCATCATTCAACTCTATCTGGATTCGGTCTGCCTCATTTCCCCCTCCACTCGGCGCGGTTAGCGTCATGGCGCAGATTCGGCTAAGGAACTACAGGTAAAGAACCTCGTATGTGATGTAAAAGTAACGTGAAAAGCAAAATTAGGACGAGAAACGTAAAAGTAAAGTAACTTTAATTGTCAGATAAGAGTAAATGTAGCGTAAACTGCAACAAAAGTGCTTTTAATTCGCCTAAAACGCAAAAATATGGGGTAGAAATATCAAATTTGAGCGGTTCCGATGCTTCATTCCGTGCGATCATTCCATTTCCATGGATTTTCGCCGTTTTGTAAGCTGAGAGAAGCGAGACCGAGTTCGAGAGTGCGAGAAAATAACATGTCATAGAGAACTTTGGAGGCCTTTTCAAGGATACGTAATGCTAAGCCAAGAAATGGGCTAAAATAGCGAGAAAATATGAGCTTTTCTCATGAGTTTCAGAACTCTAAAAACCACGAAGCAATGCCTTGAATTTGGTCGAGTCCAAAGTTTCTCACAAAAATTGTGTGTGTGGAAAGATAAGTTCTCTACGATTGCCTTGCTTGCTTGAAAAAGGAGAAAGAAACAGCCGGGGATGGCTGAGATACGAGCAGATTAGCTCAGGCCGAGTAGGGCCAAAGAAAGAAAGTCGCCGCTGAGTGAGCGAGCGCGGCTACGGAAAGCCGTATGTAAAGTCGGCGAAAAGTCGCATTTTGGGACCAATTTAGGTCAGATTTAAAGCATTTGAAAGTGCAGCGCACAATTGTTGCGTAAAATAGGCCATTTGGGGCCGATTTTGGGTTAAAATTAACTTTAAAACGTACATATTGTTGAGTACGACGCCATTTTCCCCACGTGGGTTTTGGTAGGTTTCGCGAGGCGAACCAAGAAAGTTCCGCACAAAGTAAACATCGATTGAAAAGAAGAAAGAAAAGACGAGATGAAGTCTTTTTCTTTCAAAGTTCAAAAGATCGCATTTTAAGTGAGTAAAAGTCGTGTATGGACACACGCAGGGAGTGTACGAGTGAATTCGGCACTGAAGAGGACGTCATGAGGACGTCGGAGAGGCCGTGTGCGGCCGAGAATGAGGCCATAGAGGGCCAAAGGACAAGTTCAAGATAGGATTTGGTCCGGTAAAGAAAGGGTAGCTAAGAAAGCACAAAACCCAGGGGAAAAGGGCGTATTTTAGACCCAACAAAGGAGCTACACAGACCTTTTAATTCGGAGTAGCGTACCTTGAGGGAAAGATGCGACCCAGGAAGTATTTTGCACCCAAAAAAGGAGCTACACAGACCTATGAATTCGGAGTAGCATACCTTGAGGGAAAGATACGACCCCACGAGAAGTCGCCGTTTTGAGGGCGCATGAGAGCCATTTGGAGGCTAATTTGACCCGATTTTTGCATAGAATTAGAGAGGAACCAAAGGAGCGAGAGAACCTAAATAAAAAGCATAGAGTACCTACAGGAGGTGCAAGAGTAGCCGTGTGACCCGACCAAGAGCACAAAAAAGTTCAAGAGAAACTAGTGTCTATGGTTTGGTGGTCTTGTAGCGGGGCGCAGTGTCCTAGTGCTGAATGAAAGACCTTGAGGCAGGCAGGTGAAGTCCTGATTAAGGCAATTGGGTTGTGGACCCACAAAAAAAATATGTGCCAAGTGTAGTTACAACTACACTCCGTGATCGGGCGGAGGCTGAAGCCATAAGCCGACCAGTTA
>LR142264.1:0-10780 GCA_900659605.1 Tisbe holothuriae | reverse complement strand
AGAATTCCTCAACGATGAATCACACGTGCACATGGACGTTGTGTCAGACTTTCACGTCTTCCGACCTGACGTGGGCGCCCAAATCCGCGGCGTCGTCAGCAAGAAGAGCAACACGCACGTGTCCGTGCTCACCCACGGCAACTTCAGCGTGGCGTGCTTCGTGCCTAATGACGCTGGTCGGGATGAATGGTGCGGGCGCCGGGTCAAGATCAACCAGATGGTCCGGTTCACCGTCCTAGAGACGGACCTCAGCCAGAAGATCCCGTACATTAAGGGTGCCCTGCAGGCGGACAGTGTTGCTGAGGGGGTCATGGCCCCGGAGGGCACCATCAAGACCGGGGAGTTTGCCCACTTGGACGAGGAGGAGGATGACAGGCCGGCAAACAAGCGGACCAAGTTTGACATTGACGAGAGTGAAGACAGTGGTATCGATAGTCTGGCTGTGAAGAAACGGAAGCGGGACAGTGATGATGATGAAGAAGACATGGAGGATACTGCCATGGCCACACCTCGACCGATTGCCACCAGCTCTCACAAGAAGAAGCGGCGGAAGACTGTGGACGAGAATGAGGAGAATGTGGAGGCTGAAGACACTCCTTCGTCCACTAAGAAGAAGAAAAAGAGGAAGAGCCGGGATCCCGCTGAGGAAGGGGACGTTGTGGTCAAGCAGGAGCCAGTGGAAGAGACTCCAACCGCCTCGTCAAAGAAGAAGAAAAAGAAGAAACGCTCGGAAGAGGAGGAGGCGTTGGGAGAGTCCTTTTTGGAGGAGGAGACTCCGACCGCCTCGTCTAAGAAGAAGAAGAAAAAGAAACGCTTGGAAGAGGAGACTTCGGAGGCGTTGGGAGAGTCCTTTTTGGAGGAGGAGACTGCCTCGTCCAAGAAGAAGAAGAAGAAAAAGAAGGACAAGCGGAGGGACGAGGAAGAGGAAGAAGGCTCCCATTCGGAGGTGCAAGTCAAGGTAGAGATCAAGGAAGAGCCCACTGAAGAGGAGACTCCAAAATCCAAAAAGAAGAAGAAGAGGAAAAGCAAGGAATAAGTGAGGCGCGGATAATAATAATGTTATATCATGATTAAGTGGCCTTAGGGGGTGATACACAAATGAAACAGATTGTTAATTGAATCTTGTTCTTACCTTTAAACGATGTATTTAATCCGGTAGCTGTAGTGTCACTTCCTTCAGAGTTCCTAATGCACTGATGATGTCTAGATGACTAAATGCATGAATCCAGAGAGTGTAAAACGAATGTGTAACACACAAACCAAATCTGATTTATGTTTAAAGATGAGACAAAGAGAGAAAGGAATTGATTAGGTTGCAATTTGACCGCTTTGAGAACGTTCCTAATGGAAGCGTTGATGGAATAGTGAACGGGAACGTGTACTTTAATGCATTGAGAACGCTTTTAATTCAGTATGGAAGCTTAGTTTATTTCAAATTATATACAACATGACATTAGTATCATTAACTCTCTGGATTCTGCGTTCCAATGAACTACTTTGTTGACAATGATTTTCTTGTGTCCTATCCTCGGTAGATGTCAAAGGAGACAGAAACTATTTTTCGTCCGGCCAGGATTCGGTCTAACTTTTATCTACGCTGGCCCGTAAAAGACTTGAGTAGGACGAATGCAAGTTCACTTGATGTTCTCTCCTGGCAGGTTGCCATATTTAAGGCTTGTTCGATGTTAACGAGAAAGTTAAGGATGAAGTGGCATTTTATATCGCAAATTACAGCATAAATTTTGAAACTATTGATATTTGCAAATGCAAAATTGAGGCTCCAATGCAGAAAGATCTCGTTTGCTATGAATAATGCAGAAAATTGGCATCTTCGAATAATATTGACGCCAAGACTTGATAAAGTTCCCATGAAATTCATTTGAAATGTAACCTAATATTTTATTAATCAACCATCCGAGAAATTGACTTTCGAAGAATTTCCCAACGCAACCATTTCCCGCGAAACCTCTCTTCAATAAAACAGTCCGAAGGGAAAGAACGGTCTAAAGAGAAAGCAGAGCGTAAGAAATGACAGAAAAGAATCGTCGCTCCTGAGCAGCATCGAGAGCGCGGCCAGAATCTAGAAAGCTTCTCTCTCATCTCGATCCATCCAGAAAGGCTGGCTTTTTAAGACTCAGCCGATGCTGGTTGTTGCAGAGCGAAGATGTTATAAAAGGAGGAGGAGTAGTAGGATCATCATCATCGTCGCTGGCTGGTCTGCTGCTGTTGCTTAAGTGGTGGCCTTCAGTTCAAGGCCTTTGAATGTCATTCTGTAATCAGCATCCATTGGGGATTAAGGACAATAGGTAAGCAGTTCGACTGTCCAAATGATAAAGGTGCCAACTCTGTTTGTTCTAAAGCTATAAAACACATGAAATATGTATTCAAACGAGTTTTAACCTCTTATGTACCTTGCAGAGTATCAGTACAGGGAATGAAACATACGATAAATGTCTTCATTGACTCTTTGAAAGAGTTGGAATCTTATCATTTGGACAGCCCAGTTAATTAGTTACAAGACCATTTTTGCGACATAAGCGTGCGTTAAACGCATATTTAATTCCCCGCCTCTGGCATGTTGCTGCTCCTGCTTTCATGTGAATAATTAATGGTCGAAAGAGAGAGAAAGGCCTTCAGTGGCCATTTCCGATTCCACTATGTGTGACTAACTAATAAAAAAGAAGGCCATCCACACAAAACAGCAGCTGCTGTTGAAAGCCTGTTGGTTATAACGGTTGATTGTACGAGAACAGAAGGGCAAAGAATGCGTTGTGGCCAATGAATTATTCATGCAAAGAGAGCACATTGTACGCAAAAGTGGCCTCTTGTGGGTAAGAGAATGTTATCCTTCTTGTCATTTTTAACATGTAAGGAGTTCCACTTTTTCTGTTAAATGTCACTCTTTGTGAATCCATACATGTGTGTCTCAGAATGAGAAGAAGTCGTCAAACGATCATATTTCTCGTGAAGAGTCTCATGTTTTATTTCTTTGGTCTCATTTACGACAAGAACGGTGTTGTGTACATTGAGTGCTGTACACAGTGGGTTAATAATAATATTCTCTTTCAGACGACTGTGATCGGACGGTTTCAGCGCACATCTGGAGATTGACAAATCATCAACTTTTGTGTCCAGACGTCTTTTGAGATGAAGAAAGAAGCTCAAACGTTAAAAGAGTGCAAAAGTTGAAGAAGAAGTTTTAACTCTGACGAAACATGATGTGAGAATTTGAGCTCATTAAGACGAGGGAAGAAGAAACTTGAGAGAAGGAAGAAGAAGATCTTTGCAATTTGTGCAACTCAAGAAGGAAATTAGAACAGGTTTTGTGCCGCTGCTGACTTCCAACGAAGAAGATCTGGGCAAGCTACCCTCATCAAAAAGTGCATTCTCCACTTCTACAGAAACAGCATAAAAAGCAGTGAACTCTTGGTCAAAAGTTAAGTCGTAAAAACAGTTTCGGAAATCATTTTCTGAAGGCCACCATGGACGTAGTAGAAGTTACGCCACATCGCACACCGTAATCAAGTATTTTATATAAATCAACGTGTAGTGTACATCATATTCCCGCAAAAAGCGAGTGGTGGTCGTCTGTAGTGCAGTGGAGGCAATCACCTGTAGAGACCGGCACGGGTGGAGCGGCCAGCTGCTGAGCGCATTCAATGTACTCCGTACCATCGCTACCTGTTCGCGCAAGGGGGGAAAACTCCATTCGCGTCTACCTGTGAAGGAGTCTCAATGGCAGGAGGAGGCCTTAAAAATGCTGCTATAAGTGAAGGGAGATTCGTACTTGCACTCACAGCAGGATAAAAAAAGAGCCAAGGATCTGACATTCACACGAAACCGCCTCCTACTGCGGCACGTTCAAGGAGACGAAGAAGACGCTCACTTTCTTTAATCTATTCTCAGCATGGCTGAGTCGCATCCAGTTGGAGGAGCGATAATAACAACCAAGACCAGCTCCAACCACAGCAGCGGCAGCAGCAGCAAGCAGCACTCACGCACAAGCAGCTCAGGGTCTGGCAAGGCTCTGCTGCTCTCCGTGGCGACACTCGGCCCTTCGGCTAGCGCCGCAGCTCCCATTGCCGTCGTGCAGCAGCAGCTTGAAGTGGACGCGGCCTTGAAGGCCAGCCAGTCGTGCCACGTCACGACGACGACGTCTCTCTGCTCATCCGGCCCCGGCTCCATCGGGTCCAACGCCTCCTTCAGCAATGGCTCCGTTGCCAGCGAGCCCACCACCGTCAGCAAGATGTCTGTGATAGAATCCACGTCCTCGTCCCCGTCGCTGTCGAGCAGTGACGTCAGCCCCAGGTCCATGGGGCAGTCAGACAGCAGTCAGATGACTGACCGGAGTAGTAGTAAACACACGGAGGCCACCGTCGTCGTGGTCTCGACGGACAACAACAACAGCAAAGGCCGTCAACAACAGCAACACGTATCCGAATCTCTCCAAGACGATCTCGAGTCGTTACGCGAGCAGCTCGTGCTCAAGGATGATGAGATCATGCGCTTGTCCCGGATCCGGGACGATGTCGAATCCGAGCTGGAAGACCTGACGGCGTCGCTGTTTGAAGAGGCGCACAAGATGGTCCGGGACGCCAACGTGAAGCAGGCCTCTGCGGAGAAGGGTCTCGTTGAGGCGAATATGAAGATCGAGGGTCTGGAGACGGAGGTGTCGGCGCTCAAGACGCTCGTGCTCACGTCGACGCCGTCGCAGCCAAACAGGCACCTCCACCCGCAGATTGACCCCAAGAACAGCAGACATGTGCGGGCCAAGAGCGCCCGGGAGGGGGACGCGTTAACATCGCTACCGTCAAATGTCTTCTCCCGGTCGCCGAAGGGATCCCCGACCACGGTGAAGCACGCTAGCCCGGCCGGCAGCCCTGTAGCTAGCGGGACCACGTCCCTGGTCCTTGTGAACGGGACCCTGACGCAAGACGTGCCCGATTGCGGCGACGAGGACGCCGTATTTAAACAAATCGATCCGGTGATTCGAAAAGACTACCTTGCGTGGAAGAAGGCGCCCACATTGGACCGGGCGAATCCTTTCATCCAGCGGCTCTACTCGGAAGACATTGACCTCTGCCTCGCCTTCCCAAACGCCACACTCGGAACCACTGTGCGCACAGCAATCCACGACAACACACTGTGCATCTCCCCCGTCCAGGACTTTGCTCAGGTGCCGCGCAACTGCTCGCTGTTAGAGGCGCCTGTGCTGAGCAAGTACAAGCTGCAGCTCGGCAGTGACAACTACTTCATCAGTCAGCTGAGTCGGAATCGGATTACCGCGGTGTGCGACACGCTCAACTACCTGCGGTATATCACGCAGGGGCTCGTCAAGTCGCATGTGAATGACGTGTACTGGGAGATTATGACCTTGCGGAGGAAGATGGCCATGGCGAGGCTGGGGTTTGAGCCGGAATAAGAGTGCAAGTTTAATAGACTTGAATAGGAGATAAAGTGCATATTAGTAATTGTGTTTAAAAAGACATACCAAAAATGGGAGTGAAAATGGACAGATACTCTGATATTAATAGACAATTCGTATTGGATTCCTAGGATCATTATTACAGATTTTATACTTATTTTTGTTACGTGGAATTTGGAAGAAAAAGTTGGCAATAATACTCATCAAAATTGTGAGGAAGAAAATACTCTAAAAATTTATGCTTTAACCTGTTTGTCACAATGGTTATAAATATTCATTTATGCCACAGTGGATCTGAATATTCATTATAACGTTGAATACATTTACGAATAATAATAAATTTGTTATTACTAAGCGACATTTAAATGCTGAGTTTCGCTCTGACGTCAATCCGGAAAGCCTAGAAAGGCAAACAATTTAATTACTTAAGCTTTTTTAAAGGTCGTTGCATTGCATTGGTACAACATGGAATTGGTATTTATGAAAAAGTTGTACAGTACTCTGGGCGGGGATTTTTTTAAACTAGTAATATGAGATAGGGATATTAACACAGCATTGCATTGTTTTTTTTTAGCATTATATATGTATTAGTGTTTTACCTAAATTGGGCTGTCCAAAAGATGAGAGGCAAAAGGTGCTAATTCTCTTTGTTCTAGTCCTATAAGGAGCTTAAAATAAGCACTTGGAAGAGTCTTTTACCTCTTATGTATGTTTATAGTATCAGTACAGAGCACAAAACCTATGTTAATAGTCTTCGTTGGCTCTTCTGAAGAGTTACAATTTTGGCTAGAAAACTCATATCCTTTGGACAGCCGAATTGTTGATCTACAGTAAGAAGATTTTTTGCTTATATTTAATACTGTGTGATTAAGCTCATATGCCTTGCTGTTATTTTTACATATTTAACCATTATTTCAGTTATACTAGAGTCTGTACCCTAAGTTATACCTACACGACCAAGGATTTATTATTTTGCAGGACTATGACCTAAACATTAGTCCTAATGTTTTGATATTACACCAGAGTGACCAGACCATATGCTTCCAGTTATCACATCCCATGGGAATACACTCCCAACAACTCACAAGCGGCGTACTTTCAATTCCATTAGATCTCATCGGGTTTCCCTTTTTCCCCCATTCACTGTGGATTCGGACAGGAATTAATAATAAAATATTACATATTTACTGTGTGGCTGTGAAATGACAGTCATATAGGCACTGAACTGTGGGTTTGGATGAACATTAATAAATTTGTATATGGACCACTGTGCTCCACAGGGGAGTCGAAATGGAGAGAGAGAGGAAAAAGTTGTTTTAACTGCACTGTAGGGAGGCGATAGATCGTGCTGCTGAAGAACAAAAGTGAAAATGAAGAAGCAGAGAAAGGCCATTTTCAACTTGCAATTATACCCTGAAAAAAATGCACCAGAAAGAGCTATCGGGTTAAGGTCCAAATTGCGGCTATCGGTTTATTTGCCTTCTTTCCCTCAAGGCGATGTGGAGAGTGGTTTGCAATATTTCTAGCTGTCCATGCTCTTATATGGACTGACACCCCACTGCTAAGAAAGTTATTCGTAAGTGAAGGAGGCAATTTTTCGGCCTTTTGGATCCAAAAGTGCTTGAGCATCTGGATAGAGAGCAAAAGTTTCAGGGCCGGGGAACAAATTTGCATGGTATTCTCAAACCAAAGGAACTCCTCCTCCTTTTTCTCCAAGTAGATCACAGAAAGTTTTTTATATATCTCAAGGAGAGAAAAGTTAAAATGCAGGACAGCAGACGACCACCACCTTCCTCTTTTTTACGACAAGCAGCGCCGCTCCCGGAATATATAATAATATACAAGACAGAGTGTGGCGGCATCCTCCAAACTAGAGTACAAAGTGTGGCAGTTTGAACGTGTTCCTTTCCTTTGTATATTTCCACCGCTCAATCTTCATTATATGTATTGTTTAAGCACATTTCTTCATCTCTGAAGAGGGAATGTAATCGTTTCGGTTCATCATTAGATAGCTTTCCCATACGTATATTTGACTGAGAGCATGCTTATCTTTTTTCTCTCTATCTACACTGCAGCTACAAAATTGTAATAATCATAAAAGTATCATCGTCATCATATTTTGGTTGTTGCCTAACAATATCTTGAGGGGTTTCGCTGTTGCCTTGAGAGGCTTAAACGGTTGAGGTATCACCATATATTTTTAGTATTTGCTATGCATCCCTCTCTATATATTCAAGGGCGCTACCTTTTCAGGTTCATTGCAATAATATGCTACAAGGTCAAGTCCTTGAGGAACTGTGGCAGCTTTTTGGAGCACTTGAAAAATCCATCCTCCGAGGCCGGGAATCAAACCCCGGCCCCCTTGCATGGAAGTTTTGCGTGCTAACCATTCCGCCACAAGCTTGCACTCTATCACCATATTAAATATCAACCTTAGCATTTGTATTTGTGCAACAAAGAGCACCAATGTCCTTGCAGCAACCATTTTAAACAGACCACCCTGTATGAGATCACATATTGCTGCCTATTCTTCGTCTTGCTGTCACTGATCCAATCAGCACCCGTGTCCTCCTCCTCCTATCCTTTCCAATTCCTCCATCAGCTCCTGTTCTTGCCGCCTCCGAATGACCTCCTCGGAGTCTTCTTCCGAGCCAATCTTGTCCTCCGAATCTGGCATCAGGCTCTGATCGAACATCATTTCCGGTCCGGTTTCTACTTCTCCTCCTCCGACTTCGTTGTTGTTCCCGCTGTTTCTGACCGGCATGGCTGACGAGGAACAGGAAGACGCTGAGTGGGTGGGGGAGACTCTGAAATGGGACGGTCAAAATATACAGGGTGATCGTATAAGAATGTACAAGAAATAACCTCCTAAACATTTCACTCAACACCAACACTAAAGTTTATAACTAATGCTTTTCTACTTTGATATATATGATCACCCTGTAGAAGTAAGCATCCAGCAAGGGGTAGAAGGCAACAAAAGGGGTTTGTAAGACCCTTTCTGAACCCTAACCCTACCCTAATGCATATAAAGTGTGTGCAATGTTTTCTCAGGATCTCTTTCATACTCGAGGATAAACAAGACAAGACGGGGGAATGTTATATTGGCAGTGTCCAACTATTCTAATCAGTGCACCTTCTTCTATCCTTCTTTTTACTCGCTTCCGGTCTTGTGCAATAACATTATTCCTGAGAATGGAATGGCCGTGCTTTCACAGCTATGTGTTATATACGGTATGGGCAATAAGGAAGAAGAGCAGAGAGATAGAGCACTGGTTCTCTATTTTTCAACAGAAACCAGAAGCAGCTTTCATAGATATGCAGTATACGATGATAGAGCATGACCCCATTTTTTATCTCCTTCTTCTCACCCGTTTGATAATGCGGACGTGCGCTGCTGCTGCTTGTTGGTGGTGCTGAGCACATCCATGCTACTCAGCCGCAGTATGGTGATGGTAGCGCAGGAGTTCCTCCGCCTCAGCGCCACGGGGGAGGGCGTGGCTGAGGCTGACGCCCCGCCCATTATTTGATGCAACGGAGACACGTCAAATGTGTGCGACTTTTGGAGCTTGTTCTTATGGCGTGGGGAGCGGAATTGTGGAAGACTTGGGTGTGGGTGTGGCCTTGGCGGCTTGTGGAGGCGTGGCGGCTCCCCTGGTGAGGGCGTGAAGGTTGTTACCACTCCCACAGAGCTGGAAATAAGGAAGAGTGAGTGTGTGTGATGATAATTACAATGTCTGAGCTCAGCTGGAGACTGAAGGATGTCTCTGAAGGCCATCGCGTATGGGGGAAGAAACGACCGTATTATACCTTCCTTTCATTTGGAAGATGGAGCTGAAGATATCCTTCTATAGAGAGCAGGAGACGGAACCGAAACGATTTGAGCTTCCAAGGACACACTCAGCCGTGTCAGTTAGAAGAGGGGAAAAGGCGAAAAGGAGAGGACAAGGCTTGAAAAATGCACTTTTCCCTCAAGAGATGGGAGCTATTTTCCACCATGTCTGATGTCCCTATAGATCAAAAGCAGGCTTCTTGTTTCATTTCAGCCCTAATATTTCTCTCTTGGAGACAGTGTATCAACCACTGCTGCAGTAGCCTTGGCCATATATAATACATGTTTGCCATTTAATGGCCTCTGAGCAAGGACAAAAGGGATTTATATCTGAAAAAAATATTCCAAAGCCCCTCTTTCCTTTCTGTCGAAGCCAAACTTTGTCCTTTTGTCTTGAATAGGAAAACGGCAAAGGCTGCCATTCTACTTCCATCTTTTCCATCACCAGCCTTCCAGTTTCCTTCCAGTCTCTTTACCTTGCTTCGTGGTCTCCCCCAGGACAGCTTGAAGAAGAATGGGACAATTTCTCTTGTGAGCCTTCTTTGGTATCAGCAGCAGCAGCTGCTGAAGATGGAACAGAACTTGGAGGTCTTGAAGGCTTCTCCATCACTTTCGACTCCTCTGCTGGTGTCACCAAAGACGTTGTCTGGGCGACGACTTGACTATCACAGCCGGTTTGAGCTTCATAATGTCCACCGCTGCCCCCGACGCACATCATCTCCTGGCTGGACTGCCTGAGTTGGACCCATGGAGGCGCCGTTGACTTGAGGCCATTTGTTTCAGTTTGCTCAATTTGAGCCTGGTGGGATCTGGAGAGATAACAAGAAAAGACATTATTTTGTGTGTCCAATTGATAAGAGCCCTCTAGCCAAAATTGTAACTCTTCAGAAGAGACAACGGAGACTTTTAGCGTATGTTTTATGCACTGTACTGATACTATTGATGTACATAAGAGGTTAAGGACACCTTTGAATACTTATTTCAATCTCTTTATAGAATTAGAACACTTTGATTGGCATCTTTTGCTTCTTATCATTTGGACAGCCAATTCGACCATAACGTCTAACAAGGCCGTAAAAAGTAGCATCATCATCAACTGACCTCTGTAACAACCGAGTTGTAACTCGTTGCGTGGTTGCTGCCATAGGTCGGTGCTCCCTTGACAGGGACCGGCCCTGCTTACGCAATGAAGCCCTGGACCCGTGGGGCTTCACCTCGACTATGACGCAGCTTACAGGTGATGACGGTGTTGTCACCGTGACTGATGACGGCTCAGCCTGCTCGTATTTGAGCTGAGGTTGCTCAGCTGGGCATGCTTCCACCTTGCTGCTGAGGCAACCGGGTGGAAGGCATCTGGTCAGAGTGCTGATGGGTGATGATGATGATGATTTCTTGTTTCTTGAGTCTGTTGCGGCCGCGATCGCGTTGTCGGCGTCACGGATCCGACTTTGCTGATTCAGCTTCTTCCGTCGGAGAGCGCAAGACCTGAGGGGGATAAAGTAGGGTTAATAGTGTCAAGTAAA
>LR142263.1:0-10784 GCA_900659605.1 Tisbe holothuriae | reverse complement strand
ATTTAAGCCTTTAAATTGTGTCTACACTACTTCAATATCATCATAAAGGCCCCCCAAACCGGCTTTATGTAATAAAGAAATAGGTAAGAGCTGAACTTAAGTTAAACAACAATGCAATGTGTCAATGAACTCTGCCGCCGAGCCGATACTACTACTTGTCGTTCTCTTGGGTTTCAAAAACAGCTAGCTTTGAATGTTAGTATTAAAAGGATTTTGTGATCTATTTGATGCCTAGTTGTTAGTGTATCAATTAAGTAATTTGGGCTGAGGTAATGCCACTGATATGTACAGGACACGGTCATTATAAGAGACATCCCTTGGTACAGGAGAATGTACTCTTATGTCTTTCCAGTGCAATAGTTTTACATTGAATATGAGTCAATTTGTAACAAAGAATCAAGTTAAGTGCGTCTTAGCTTAGAATTAGCTTTGCTCAAATGACATCTAATTTTAGTAGCAGTAAAACTCAAATGCTAAATTTCAGAACAGTAGGGATTAATCTGAAACTTTACAATATATACTGGTTTTACTTTGAATAGCAAACAAGTAAAGTAGTAATTGTGTAGTACAGTAATTGCGTCTACAAAATGCATTTGACCCTTTATACAGTCACTGTGCTGTGGTAATTGCTTCTACTCTATCAGGATATATTGATGGTCCAACTAGTGAACTCAATTGGAGTAAGTGTCTAGTCTGGCAATCTATTTTGGACAAATGCATTAAATGTCCTAGTTATAGCTTGAAATTCAGATAGTTTGTTCCCTTATGTTTAGCATAGGCCCCACACCAATGGCTAAATTGCAATGCCATTCTTTATACTTTATTTGAGCATATGTACATGAGAAAATATCCTCTGGCCTTTGCATTATCCCACATATCTGGAACAATCTATACGTGTCCTTCGAAATTGCGTCGTCGTCTCAGTCGCCAAAAGTCCCATCATCCCTTATATGGCGCATATGAAGCATCCCGACTCTCAGGTGAATGAACTCGAGAGAAAGCGAGCTGCTGCTGCCATGCTCAGCCGCAGCTTCATCACCATCATCAGTCTGGTAATCTCAACGCCGCTGCCATGGCGAAAGCTGCGCGCGCTCAGCAGCGACAGCTTGCACCATCATCATCAGCGAATGTGTGTCAAACAGGCAGCTTGCTTGTTGTGTATGGAGTAGCTGAGGATGAGAGTACGAACTCGTTTAAAGGGCGTTTTTGAGAGTATCTCACGTCTCGATTTAAAGATTAATCACGGATACGGTCACGGAGGATGTTATTATGGGTCGTTATTAGAATGTGTCGAAGGAGGGTTCAATTTATTGCCGAAACGTGCTAACGACCGGGATATGCCTGGAATATATTTTGGGCTCGTCTAGCTAACTTTCTTAAAGGTGTCCAATAAATCTACTTTCATAATGCAAGAATTCCGTATTAAGACGATTTGAAACCGCAAACAAACTTCCACCACAAGTTGTGGTTTCGCCTCCATTTAAATAAAGAAGAATTTTTTAAAGCTCTGATTGCGTGCCATGCAAACGTCAGAGAAAAAGAATCCGAAAAAGGAAATTTGGATCTTCCGCCGTTTCATGAGCATTCAAACGATCTTCTCATGAAAGAGCTCATCGATGTGTTTCTAATCATTTCCGCTTTAAGCACATTGAATCACTTAATATCTAGGACATGATGCTTTTCATTGGCCATTTTCTAAACCAAACTCCATGATTTCCAATCCACCCTTTCACTCCATGATGTATGTGCAAAAAGTGTGTCAACTCCACTCTCTGTTCCACCCCTTTGCAACAACAATAGCAACACCTCCCGTTACTCACGTTCCTGTTCCAGTTCTTGCAGCAACGATTTCTCTTTTTCATTGTTGCTTCGTAGGCCTCTCCTCGCTTCTACACTTTCCGTTTGGCGACGTGTACATCATTAGCAACATCAGGCGGGTGTTGTCTAAGGAGAGGAAACACAGTTAACTTGTGTGTGAAGATTTCTCCCATGCCAGAAATATCTTCTTTTTGCCGCATGGTTTTCCTCCCTCCAGGTCCTCCCTTCAAAGCAAGTCGGCACGCTAGCATACTTTCTCCTTCTTCAAGATACACACACGCATGGTGCTGGGCACAGGTAAGCAGCAGCAGCAGCGGGCTAGTTGGTGGCACACTGAAAGTTCATTCACCTCATATGACAGGCTACAGTTAGAGAGCTGATATACCATACTACGGCTGAGAACACGTACGGCTAAATATATGCATGAATATCGGTTCTTAGCCGTCTATATATGAAAGAAGGTAAAGCAGATGTGCAGCTCCTTCTTTTCTTCAACTTGTTGGTGGTTGAGTGAAAGCATTGAATTGGAAATTAGGTCAGAGAGGAAATCATGTCGTCTGTTATGGGAGTATTTCTATTGTTTGCAAACTGCATTTTGCCGGATCCACTTAACCTCCTTTCTCCAAAGAGCCTATTTTTCTCTTCCTCTGTTGTCAGGCTGCTGCTGCAGTTGGTGCATTTGCACAAAATAACCCTTCTTCTATAGGTTGCAACTTTTCTTCCTCTCTGCTGCTGGCACTCATGAAGGAGACCAATTAAGTTTCTATCTGGCGCCTCCGTTGCAAAAAGATAAGCTTAAAATTGGTTCACGAATACAAGGAAAAAGTTGATGATAGATGGCTTTCAAAGGCGAGCGCACAATTCAACCCTTTTTACTACATGGAGAAATCTCCTACTTGCCCAGAAAGGAATGTCTATTCTATGCATGGAATTCCTTCCAGAGTCCATGCTTAATGCCTGAGGCAAAAGACCGAATGACCAAAGAATAATCGACGCGTATCCCGTTTCCTCAAATTGCAACCTCAGTGAGATTCATTTCTCCGGGTAAAAGTGGAGCAAGTCTTAAAGTAGGATGAGGAAATGTTATTGCGCAGGGGCCTAGTTTCCTTCATGAAGAAGAAGAAGCTCTCCAAATCTACCTGCTTTTCATCTTCTTCCAAATGGGGCAATTTCTTCTTTGGAAGCAAGCATGCAGACTTCTTCTTCTTCTTCTTCCACGTTCCCTCCCACTTTTTCTTTGACTCCTTATGTTGCCAGCAGCACTGCAGCAGGACAAGCCAGCTAGCTAGGTGCGCAGTTTGGTCACACCACAGGTAGAAGGAGGAAAGAAAGCAAGGATGGTGGTTTCTCCACGCACGCATGAATAAGATTGTTCTCGTTGCTTCTTCTTTACGCGTTCTGACGACGGCGGCGACGGCGACGACGACGACGATGTTGGAAGGCAACACTTGAGTTGATGGTAAAAGTTGGAGTCAGTTGAAATTCTGAAACGGAAAGCTGAGCAACACCCTCTTAGAAAGCAACGAGCAATCTTGACTTTGAACATTTGATACTTTATTGAAACTTTAACTTTGATCATAATGGAGTGTAACGACGTTATTGTGACTCTGACTACTGGCGGTGGCGACATTGGAACTCGCGGCCTTTAAGAACATTATTATTATTAGTATCTAAACAAGTGTTATTAAAAACTTTATAAAATGGGCTTCCAAAAAGAGAACGACGGTATTATCGGTATCGGCGGCGGTGGCTGGGACAGTGAAGTCGACGACACTCGCGGGCTCTAGATGAAGCGGACAGGCAAACTAACTTTGTCCTTCTTCCTCCTCTCTTTGCCAGGAGTCGCTCATCAGGCTCCAAGGCCCCCGGAATTCAAAAACAGATAAGAGGACCCCCTATCCGAATCTTCTTCATACACCAATCAGCGGCCTAATCTTATACCTACTACTACTACACCTTCAAACATGGACCTCAAGTGGAACAACAATGACAACAACCAGGTGGCGGTTCAGGAGCAGCCTCGCGCAATCAGCCTTGAGCGCGGCCGGCCGCCGCACTTCTTCATGGACGGCCCCGGCCGGCTGACCAGCGCACTGCAGCTCATCTCTGCTGCAGCGGCAGTCGCCTCGTCCAATGAGAGTAATAAGCGGTCGTCCTCCACCCCTCCCCCAAACCACAACCACAACGACAACAATCCCTCAACTCACCACCGTGGCTTCACCACAGGCCACCCCCAGCTGTCGAACGCGTCCTCGACACAGTCGCTGCATCTGGACGATGGCTACGAAGACAATGACCAGGGTGAGACCTCGGCGACCACTGTGATTAAGACAGCAAGGACGATCGTCGCTTCTGACAGCGAGGTCAGCAATGGGTTCGTCAAGGACGGAAAGAGATTGCCCTACGTGTTTGAGGCATCTGAAAATGGTAATTTTGAAGTTATACATCTTTTGTATATCAAATACTTATGTTCTCCTTTCAATCAGGCTCTCGTAAGCGATCATCAAAGATTCTTCCCGTGTGCGGCGTTTGCGGAAAGCGATTTGTCTGCGTGACCACCATGAAGCGCCACCTCGTCACCCATACCGGGGAGAAGCCGTTTTCGTGCAAGGTGTGCGGGAAGCAGTACACACAGAAGGGAAACCTGAGGGTAAGCTATTGGTTATGAGTGCTGTGAATTGGGGTTAATAAGGCAATATTATGTCCAGGTTCACGAGCGTACCCACCGCAACGACCGGCCCTTTGAGTGCAACATCTGCCATCAGAAGTTCTACCGTAAGGAGCCGATGCAGAAGCACCAATGGCGCCAGCACGGGATCGTCCACTTCAAGGGACGCCCTCCTGGATGCCTTGATGGCAACGAGGCCCCAGTCATGACCATGGGCCCTCCCATGGACGTCACCGGTCAGGACTCTGGCGTCCTCTACAACACCATCGTGGACAGGATAAAGCAGCAGAGCTTTGAGACGAGAGGAGAGTCGTCGCGTCACCTTGACGGGCCTCCGCCGCAAATCCCGCGGTTGCCTGCAATGCCGCAGCAGCCGGAGAATCTGTCGACATCCCCGCCATCGGCGGTGTCTCCCCCTCCCCAGCCCACTCAGCGCCCACCAATCACCCTGGCGCAGCTGTCCTCGTTGACCGCTCCCCTCCCTCTTGACCTGAAACAGCGCCAGTTGCCCGTTAATACCACTATCATGCCTGCTCTACCACATCAGGACTTGAAGAAAGAAGAGCCGAAATCCATCTCCCTAACGTACACCAAGGATCTGAATCAGCCCAAAATCAGCTTTGCCAGAATGGTGCCTGAGAGCAACTCTCCTCCTCCACCTCCGACATTCCCCTCCACCCATCACGTGACCCTGCCCACCATGTCCCCAGCAGCACAACTCGTGTCTGCCGCCATGGCTGAGCTGAACTCGAAAGACAAGACAAAGACATCCTCTCCCCCTTTGACTGCCCTACCCATGACGACCAACAACAACCACGCCGACGCCACCGACAACTCTAGAGACGACGGTAACGACAATGACGAGACGACTGACACGAACACGACAGAGACTCACAACCCGCTTCGCATGAAGAAGATGCTCGCGCATGCGTACCAGCAGGAGCACGCGCGGGATCATGAAGACGATGACGTCGACGCCGTGCGGCACAATGACACGACTTCGAACCCAGACCAGGTCGACTCTGACTCGTCCTCATCCTCCGCCGGATGCCCGCCAGCCACGGCGTCGTTCAGCTCCGCGACAAAGGAGCTGGTCGAGTGTCAGTGCAAGGGTTGCGGACACGTGTTCGCCGTTCAGGACCCGTACAACTTCCGCTGCGGCCATTGCGGCGTCAAGTACACCTCTCTGCCCACGCACATGATTGCCGACCCGATGCAATGTATCGGCTGTTGTGAGGTGTTCCCGCACAAGCCCGCTCTCAAGGCGCATCAGATGAACGCTCCCGATGGTCCTGACAGGGAGCGGCCATTCCGCTGTTGTAAGTGTGGATATGGATTCCGCCAGAAGGCGCATCTTCAGAAGCATCAGTGGAGGATCCATAGACGGAAGATGGAAGAGGAGCCCGCTTCTCAAAATAAACAACGGACGACTTCAGAATCGTCTACCGGAGGTCCCTTCACTATAACGCTGCAGGACATCATTGACCGCGGTGTCGAGCACAGCATGTCCCGTCGTGGCGCGGTTGAGAACCCCCAAACCCCACCCAGCGGCGAGAACTCTCAACCGCTCGATCTCTCCCCCACAAAATCTCTTCTCCTGTCCTCTCCCTCTCCGCTCAAAGTCTCTTCTCCTGACGGCGCCACCTCGCCGTCAGCCTCCAGTATTATGCTCAGCAGCGGCGGCGGGCTCGCCACTGACGCCAAGCTGCGTCAGCTGGCCTCGTCCCTGCCAGCCCTGCACAATCAGAACCAGCCACTGCCAATGGTGATCACGGAACGCGACGCATCCACGGAGGAGCAGCCTCAGTGGAAGCGTCAGCGCACCGAAGCGACGTCCCACGCCTCCCTCCCGCCCATCGCTGGGCTGCAGAAGCCCTCCTGGCGGTCGCCGGGTAGCGGCCCGCCGTCGCCGAATGCGGATAATCTCGCGAAGAACAAGTATTTGCGGGAGCAGATGGTCGGTGGGCTGAGACCGGCTGCGGACGTCAGGACGGTTTAGAACAGAATAATAATATTATTATATGCATTTTTTAACATTGACAAAATCACGAATTCTAATTTTGCTGTTATTTACGAGACAAACTCACAAATACGAAAACCAAACGGACCCATTATCCGAAAGACATTCAAAATTGACAAAACTTTCACTGGCACATAAATTCCCCCATACTACGTGATTTTTGCCCCTTTCTGTGATACATAAAATGAAAGCATTTTTCTTCAAAGATGTAGACAAAAGTGACCTTTAAAATGAGATATTCATCGCCTTGCATTATAATTTACAGTTTACACCATGTTATTAAATTCATCTTGAACAGCAAAATTCCATTGGCTGCCTTGGTTTCACTGTAATAATAACACAAAAAGCTGCAAATCCCCTTAAAATAATTTGATCTTCCAAATGGAATCCTTGGTGAAACCAAACTAATAAAATGTCAGAATTTTCCAGCCTTAATAAAGGTTCTTTCTTGCTACGAATGAAACGTGAATCTCTTCCTTGAAACTGACTGCAATGAACAATTTCAGTTGACCATTCGACTTCCATTTGCCACACTTGGCATAAAATACAGACATAACCGACTCTTTACCTTGTTAACAACCCAAAACAGACCGACTTAACAAGCTAATATGACACTACAATCTAGAGAAGACCTTTGATCAGCACTCTGATAATTGACAGTTAAATGATTTTCAAGACAGATTCGCATTTCTAACCCTATACTTAGTATTTCCTTATGAACTTTGAAGGTTTTGGTGCATAGAAATTGTTTTTAGATATTTACAGAAGAATCTCCTATCTCTGTTATTGCTCTTATAAAAATATCTCTATTTTTATTAAAAGAAAATTATATTCTATAATATACCTATATACTAAATAGACACATATCGCTCTCTAATGACTTGTTTTAAAAAGCTAAAGATGTACAAAATTAAGCAGCTCTAAATTTTACACGCAATAGATGAATAAAATAATAGTATTCCAATGATAAAACAAGTGTTTCTACTTATTAATTGCGTCGTTTAATCGTCTTTTATTGGGTTAATTTGTTCATGATTTAGATTCAATGCATAATTAGGACAAACATGGAGTATGTGCTACAGTGTAGTGTAGCCACTATAATTTCACTTAATAAACGGAAGCAAAGGGGAGTAACTGAAAATGAATGACCTATCATTTTATAGTGTATGCAGAGCATAAAGGAATTATATAAAGTAGTATATTGCAACAGTGGTCCAAAGGAATGAATAGCGAGGACACAGTGGGCTAATAATTGCCGTTTTTGCCGATCAGGTCAACGAAGCTTTTGAATTGATGAATGAAAGCACAAACCCCTTTCAAATATTGGAACTTTGAAAGGGTTACATGGGGCAAAAGGTAAAATTAGATCGCTCTTAACCTTATTTATCCTTTAATTGTCAGAAGAAGCCGAATATTGTCGGGGGAATCACGTTACTCGTGTTTTATTGGGGGCGCTTCTTTTGATGTTCATCTATCGTCATTCTTGCATTAATATCTGTTCTCGGTACCCATGCAGGGTGAAGGATTTAACTTGGAAATAGATTATATATCTGACTTTATTATCTCTTCTCGTCCTTTTAGGGATACTTATTATAGTAAAGGGAGCATTGGAATCTTCTAGCACTGATCGGAGTATGTAGTCGAGAAGCAATTGTAACAGGCAATGAAGATAAGTTCTCTAATGTATGACAAAATGAGATGAAAGTTGTAACAAACGGAATAATAATGAATGAATGGGGGGCTTTTCTTCATCTCTATACGATTGCATTTGCAATGAATTCTAAAAACCTTGCTGCGTACTGATCCGGCTCGACCGTGCTAATACCATCCACACTGCCGCCATACTTGACGGTCTTGGCCACTTTGGCAGCCTGCTTCTTGACCCCGTAATGCGTCAATATATCCACAATGGCTAGGAAGTAGATCTCACGCTGATTCGACGTGGACCGGCTCGGGATTGCGTAGATGTCCTTCTCAGGGTCAATCCGGCTGCCGCCGTTGCTGTAGAGTGGTGCTGCCGCGGCACCGCCCCGATTTGCGAGTGGAGAGTCTGGTGGGGTGAGCGCGGCGCCGCCGGAGCCGCCGCTGTCGTAGTCCTCGTCTCCAGGCGCGCCGTCGTCATCCTCTTCGGCAGCTGCTGCGGCTGCGGCGTCGAGTTCTTGGTCGTCGGCGTCGCAGTCGTGGACACCTGAAAACGATAAAAAGTTTAACACTCCGAAGAAAAAGTATAGTAAAAAATATTAATAAAAGATTACGTGTTTGCAGCTTATTAACTAAAATATTCCTTGCATTGTTGACTCAGAAACTCCGTTCGGCTTCATTTGTTTCTTCTCACCTAAGAGCAGACTATAATCCATAATCTGCAGCTTCGTAAGGAACTCGACGTCCGCCTTCAGCGTCTCCATGAGCTTTGATTTCGCCTCTTCGCCAATGTGGATCTTCTTCTCATCGCGGAGGAAGTCGTTATCCTGAAACAGGGATTGTTCATGAAGGTTCAGACAGTTTGAGGTATTTTCAGACATAAATTAGCGGAACTAGTCTTTGGTGTAGCAGTACTTGATGCAAAGAACCGAGTAAGATATTTATGGATTAAAAATATTTAGGTGTTAGAAACAAGAAATTGTAATGCAAATATTTTAATTAATTGTGCAATCATTTTTTAGCAAGAATTCATTTGACGTACAATTGTGTTTAGGGGTCCTTTATAACATTTTGGCCTTGGAAAAATTATAGTATATTTTTTCCAAGATTTTGGCCTAGCTGAAAGCTATAGACCGCGGCTTGGAGATCCATGTCCAAATGCTCCCATTAATTCCTTACCTTGAACGTAGGATTATCCTTCTCGCGCTCCTTTTGGCTCGCCTCCCTATCGATCGTGGACCCCTTGAGGTCGTACTTCTTGTGGATCCGGAGGTGGTTGGAGAAGATGTTCCGGATGACGACGCAGTACGTCTCCGTGTTGTCCACGGTCAGCCGGTACATGGCGAGGTACTGCGGGAGCAGCGTCTTGCCGTGGCGCTCCACCACGAACGGGTGGTAGGTCTTTAGGAGGCTGTGCATCTGCTCAACCTGGAAGAGAAGAACGAATTGATTCCTGTTTAATATTATGACTACAGCCATAGTGGGTGACGAGCACAGACTGGGAGAACATTATTTCTCTAAGTCTGTGGTGACAATGTACATTATACAATTTTTTTATAGACAAGAGTATTGGCGCATTTGACTCATTTCCAATCTCACCTCCTCTGTGGTGAGCGTCTTCACCACGTAAAGCTTGTCTGCAGACAGGTAGAACTTTGCCCCGCTGCGCCCGGGCGAGTCCATGGCCTCCGGGCAGCGCGCGGTCAGACTCTTGAGGTAGGCGCCGTCAGAGATGCCGAAGCGCTCACGGATGTTTCTGAAAAGAGACGCACACGTCAACAACTATTCATAGTCGTACACAAGGCGGGGCCTTACCTAAAGACGGTGGGGCAGTACTCCTTCACTTTGAAGTGCGATGGTAGATTCTCCTTGTTAAAGGAATGGTTGTCGACTTTGATCTTTGAATAGGATCTGTAATAAAGGCAATTGAATTAAGATAATGACTCCATGCCAGTGTGTATCCTCTCACCGAAAGTCGTCCGGCATGAGCATGACCGGCGGCGAGACGTGCGACAGCTCTCTGATGGTGTGGTTGACGCCCCACATGAGGACGCTGAGCAGAGGCTCGCTGGCGCGGAACAGCTTGCGCTTGGGGTGCTTCACCTAAAAATGAAAATGAGTTGTAGAGAAGTACTTGACTGGGCATTAATTACGTGTACTGAGCGAGAAAGTAGGTTTATAGGGGAAAGTGATGTTTTATGTGGACCGGGCATTTGACGCGTGAGACACGTGCTCTCAACCGCTTCGGAAGGTCTGATTGCCAAAAAGCTAGGCCTGTCTAGGTGCTAATTTTAGCTCCTAGGCCTGTCCAATGACTAGTATCAGACCAAAGGCCAGAACAGAGTTAATAGAATGCTCCCTTTGACAGGTAGTTTGTCTCAATCCACAGTGGTTTCGTGCCTCTGTGCCTCACCTTGAACCTCTTCGTCTTTGTGGTTGAGATTGCGTCGGTGAGCGCGGACATGAGGAGGCCGGAGGGAGGGGAAGTCATCGCGGAAATGGGAGTCAGACACGCCACGGAACACTGGGACTGTAGGGCACTACAGGGACACTCTCAAGCACCCCAGAGTCACTGGAGGGAACACTGGCCAGGCCTCCCTTTCCCGTCTGTTCACTGGCAGACTGTCAGTCAGCCCC
>LR142262.1:0-10785 GCA_900659605.1 Tisbe holothuriae | reverse complement strand
GTATGACTGGCATTGATCTTTACGTGGAACTGGATAAGGCCGCCGCTGAGGCAAAGGTCCACAGCATGACTGGTGACAAAATCTTGGTCATGCAGGTCATCAAAGCTTGCGATGTGCCTGTGCAGGGTGCTCAGGAGCTCCGCCGGGAGATCCTCAAGCTGGAGGACCCTTTGTACGCCAATGTCAAGAAGGTTCTTGCCACCTGGACGAGGGTGAATAAAATCAACGCCACCGCTACACATAAGGCAAATGCAGGGTTTCAGCAACAGAAGCAGCAGCATCAGTCGCAACAGCAACAGCAACAGCAACAGCCTCAGCAGCAGCAGACGCGTCGCAGCAACAACAACAATTCCGGTAATGCAAACCGGCAGAGGCTATCGGACAGGCCCGATCTGGTTGGCAAGTGTCTTCGTTGCGGGGACAGCACACACACGGCCAACGCCTGTCCGCGCCGCAACGGGATGAAGTGTGATACAGTGTGTCCGAGCAAAAACGAGAATTTTTCCTAGGTAGAGAGAGATTAGGCATAATATGCAATAATTAACCATATATCTGAGTGAAAATTGGTACATATATTAATTAATATGTGCTGAGTCCACTCAAAATGTTAGTTAGGTAATATTGCTCAAAGTAATTATGTAATTAAGTAATTAAATATTCACAGCAGTGCACTTTTAAGCTTACTTTCATGCTTTAGTAAACAGACACAGTGGTTTCTGGGAAAAATTATATTTTGGCAGATTAAAGCTTGTAGGTATGACTTACATACGCGGTATCATTTGTGTTCAAAGTTTTACTTATAAGCATATCTTAGCAAAATATAGATCATAATTGCCATTTTTGGCTTGACCGGATCCATTGCACAGTCAAAGGAGGAGTTACATCAAACTACTGTGCATTTCAGGGGATGTATAGTACAAAGCTCCTACCAAGTTTAATGAAAAAAACATGAATTTTAGATGCAGGTAGGCTTTTAAAATGGACTGATTGCACCCTTATCATGCTCATAATTAAGCTTTATTCTTTATTACAAGTCTTCATTTTGCTAACTCTTTTTCGTTGCAAAGTCAGAGAAGGGATCCGCTTCATTAATATGTTTATCATGAGCTATATAATTAACATACATACCTTCTGTTAGGTGTAATCGAAGGAGCATTAAAAGGAGATGTTGCTAAGCTGTAAACACAATTGTGGCCCTTTTATATTTAGCTTCTAAAAACGATCGCAGCTTAGAGAGGGTAAATACGTAATTATTGTCAATGATAAAATCCGCGCAAAGTATATTTGTCTGGATTAGCATATAGGGCTCTATGGCCTCTAATCTTCATTTTAGGAAAAAATGCTAAAAATGTAAAATATGTGCTATATATTGAGCAATTTGAAACTATCTTTAGAATTCTTGTATCTTACATTTCGTGAGAGTTACATGAGAGCGTATGAAATTCTCGTTTTTGCTCGGACACACTGTACATGTGGCGCTTGCAATAGCCACATGAGCGTGGTCTGCATGGGTGGAACAAGGAGTCAAAATCGAGCTCGGGCGGCAACTCAGCCTGATGCCACGCAGCAGCAGCAGCAGCAGGCATTTGCTCAGCCCTTCCAGCCCCAGCAGCAGTATTACTACAGTGTGCCCGTGCAGCAGATGCAGCAGCCAATGGTCTACAACCCTCAGCATCAGCAGCCGGGTCAGTCGAATTCTCCGCATCTCGCTCAGTCTCTGCAGGCTGGCAGCAGCACGCCGCCGCTCAACATCTGACTGGCGGATCCGGACAAGCCGGGTCGGACTCATCATTTTGCTTCAACTCCCGACACCGGTGCTACAAAAACAGTTATTTCGCACAACATCATCACTAACTTCGACATCACATTCGTTCCCGGACCCACATCCGGCCTCATCGCTGCCAACGGGGCCAACATGAACTGCTTGGGCTACGTCAACCTCTTGTGTGCTGCGGAGGGTGGCGCAACCAAACTCATCAATGCCATAGTCATCAATGATGTCAAGAACCTGATGCTGGTTTCTTGGCATGACCTCATCCTGCTTGGGGTCCTCAGCAGTACTTTTCCTTCAGTGCAGCATTGCGTGCGCAGTGTGACCACCAAGGACTTTATCATTCCCGGCGACAATATCGGCCGCATTAAAGCCGATTACCCAGATGTGCTGAGTGACGAGCTCAATTCAAAACCGATCGCTGGGCCTCCCATGCATGTCCATCTCCGGGACGGGGCCCAACCCAAGCGGTGCACTATTGTCAGGCAAATACCTCTACGCTTTCAGGCGGAGGCGGACAAGCTCATCTCTGAGCTGGCCTCCAAGGGCGTCATCGTGCCCGTGTCGGAGCCCACAGCGTGGATATCTCCGGCATTCGTGGTTCCAAAGCCGGACGGCAAGCGGGTCAGGCTTGTTACAGACTACTCGCACCTCAACAAATGGGTCCGCCGCCCGGTGCACCCCTTCCCGTCCGCGAGGGACATCATGCAGGCGGTGCCGCCCACCGCCCGGCTCTTTGCCAAACTTGACCTTGTTCATGGCTACTTTCAACTTCCCCTGGACAGGGAGTCGTCCCTCCTCACCACCTTCCTGCTGAGCAGCGGAAAGTGGCGGTATGTCAGGGCACCGATGGGTCTGTCCGCATCGTCCGACGAGTTTTGCCTTGCGTCGGACGTGCTCATCGAGGGCGTTCGTTGGGCAAAGAAGATTGTGGACGAATGCTTAATATGGGCTGAATCTATGCCACAGCTCTACAGCCGCATCAGATACATACTGGAGCGTGCAAGAAAATTCAACATTACAATATCCGTCTCTAAGCTGGAGGTTGGCTCTTCTATCTCGTTCGCGGGGTTCTTGGTGTCGGACACGGGCATCAGGCCGAACCCAGACAGACACTGGAGTCTCAGAGCTGCGCTCGTACCTTGGGCTGTGCAACCAGCTTGGTTTCTTTGTGCCCGACCTCGCGCAGGCAACGGCGCACATGCGGCAGCTGCTAAAGAAAGGCAACGTTTGGACATGGCTTCCAGAGCATCAGGCCGAGATGGACAGGGTCAAGCAGATGCTTACGTCACCGCTCGTGGTGAAGCCGTTTGACGCCGCATTGGACACGTTCCTCCTGACCGACGCGTCGCGCCTCCACGGCCTTGGGTTTGCGCTCATGCAACGGGAGCCCGGCGGCAAGGGCCACCGTCTCGTCCACTGCGGCAGCTGCTCGCTTTCGAGCTGCCAGTCGCGTTACAGCACTATCGAGCTGGAATGCTTGGCCATCTCTTATGCCACGTCAAAGTGCAGCTTCTACCTCCGCGGCTTGCCCAGCTACCGGGTGGTCACGGACCACAAGCCGCTGGTCGGCATCTTCAAGAAGGAGCTCCATGACCTGGAGCATTCTCCTCGCCTGCAGCGCCTCAGGGAGAAGCTCATTCCTTACAACTTTACGGTGGAGTGGTGTGCGAGCAAGACGCACTGCATCGCTGACGCGCTCTTGAGAGCTCCGGTATTTGGCCCGGAGGAGGAGGATGCAAATCCGTCCGAGCTTCCAGCGCTTGCTTTTTCTGTTCAGTCTCCAATGCATCTGCTGCCTCTGCTCGAGGCGGCCAAACAGGACGAGTACGTGGAGCTGCTCAATGCCATTGCAACGTATTCTACTTTCAAGGAATTGCCTAAGGACAGTTCTGCCAGGGCTTTTTCAAAGGTGTGGACTCGTTTAAACACCCATTCATTTGACGAGGGGACTCTAGCAACAATGGATAACAGAATAGTGGTGCCGATCATCGCAAGGAAGAGCATCTTGAAGTTGTTGCATGCGTCGCACTCGGGCATCGCAAAGACATTGGAGGCCGCCAGACAGCTGTACTACTGGCCGGGCATGACCAACGACGTGGAACAGACGGTTTCCTCGTGCCAACCCTGCCGTAGTCGTCTTCCCTCTAACCCACACGGAACCTACACATCAACGGATGATCCTCCTACTGCTCCCATGACCCACGTGGCAGCCGATCTGTTTGACCTGGACGGCGCGCAGTGGTTAGCCATGGTCGACCGCTACAGCGGTTTTCAGTTTGCGGCCCCGCTGCGCCGCACCACCACCGAGGACGTGGCTGTCCAGCTTGCTAAGTGGTGGAATGATTTCTCTTGGCCGGTTACGATTAGGACCGACAACGGCCCGCAGTTCCGCGGCTCCATGACAAAGTGGTTGGCCAAGCACAACGTCAAGCACGAGCTGAGCTCGCCTTATCATCATGAGAGCCAGGGCTTGGCTGAATCAAATGTCCGTGTATGCAAGACCCTGGCATCGAAATGCAAGGAGACTGGGGAGGATTTCAGTTCAGCTCTGTACATGATGCGGAATACGCCAAGGACAGATGGCTACAGCCCTGCCCAGCTTATGTTTGGTAGACGCCAGCGCACAGCGTTGCCTACCCTGCCGTCACATCATGACATCATTGACTTTGATCAGGCTGAAGAAGCCCGTCGCTCGGTGGCCGACAAGCAGCTTGAATACAAGAACAGGCATTCAGTTCCCCTTTCATTACTACACCCTGGGGACGAGGTCTCCGTGCAGGACGTGTTCACGTCGCGGTGGTCTCATCAAGGTGTGGTGGAGAGCGTGCGCTTAAGTGGGCAGTCATATGATGTACGGCTGAAGAACGGCAAGCTTTTGCATCGCAACAGGAGATTCCTCCGTCCGGCTTTCTCCGGAGAGGATATATTTGAAGGAGGAGTTGCCAAGCCGGATTCAGATGCAAGGAAGGGAGAAGAAAATGAAATTGGAGCCATTTCTCCTCGTCGCAGCTCTCGATTGGCATCTAAAGCTCCAGTTAATTACACAAAGTTTGCTACCCATCAAAATGTGCAAGAGTCAGGGTGGCCCTCTGCAGCGTGAGCACGCCAAGCCACGAGTGGCCCTCACTGCAGACAACGTGGAGGAGCACAGCAGCGGCTTCCATCTGCTGGAGATCCATGCTGGTACTGCTGGCCTGGGGGTCGTCCTCCTGCTCATCAGGGTAGGTAGTTAGTGCTACTCGCTACTCGCGATGCCATTATGGCCAATATTGATCGAAATGGGCTCAAATTTTTATTACCTCTAAACTCGTACCAGTGCTGTTAGAATATGTAAAAATATTTTTATTACGTCGAATATGAAAAAAGTTACAAGGGTGATCCGCCTCCAAGGCCTGCTACTCGCTACTCGCGATATCATTATGGTCAATATTGATCAGATAAAGCTGAAATTTTTTTTGGTTCTAAACTCGTACCATGCCATCATTTTTGTACTTCATAAGATATTTGATATCTCGACTATGAAATAAGTTACGACAGGGGTCCCTCCAGAGCATGCTAATCCGGTACTCCCTACTCGCAAAGTGATTATGGCCAATATTGATCAGATCAGGTTGAAATTTTTTTTGCATGTAAACTCGTACCAGACAATAATTTTTTACTTCATAAGAAAATAGATATCTCGACTATGGAAATTTCAGAGTTTCGATTGGGAAGAGTGCAAAAACGCTCTGCTAATAAGAGGACAGAAAACACTCCACTACATAAAAGTGTTATAAACGCTCCATTGTCCTAAAAACGCACAGTATTCTTACCAAGGAAGCTGATTCTTACGCCCACACTCAAATGAATATAGAGGGAAAATGCTTTGTAGCTTGTGATGTGTTTTCATAGCACAGTCACTTGCACGTACTTGTCATTAACAATGAGCTCGGTTCCGCGGTAATAGGAAGGTGTTACTTGTTAGACTTATGTTTATTGAATGATTTGTCTTCAGACTAAAACTGAAGGAGAGTTCTGATACAAACATTAACAAGGTGTCAGTGACCCATTAGTGTACAATATGCAATATGATATCAAACGTCAGATATCATTAGTCATGAACACAGTCTTTATGATGTTATGATGTATATTTGGAGAAATCAATCAATTCGCTCTCTGCCTTTGCAAAGGAAACCTCTTAATGAGTAATTTACTACAGTACTGCTCTGAACGAACCTAATAATATAAAAGAATAGTGATACCGTTACAGTAACTACTATACTGTATATTGTATCTCCCATTGCAATGGATACTGCTTAAATGATTCTTTAAAGGTTTGTCTGAAGGAAAAGCTTTAATATGGGTAATAATCGTAATATACTTTCGTTTAACATACTTCGGACAGGATGTCTGCCAAAAGGATATTTATGCACCTTCACCAAATGTATCTTTGTACTGTAGGTTTTCAGTAAAAGCTTATATAATCCATTTGATATTGTTAACAATTAGACATAGTTAAAGTTGCAATACATGTAATAGCAGCACATTTCATTCACACGGTAAGTATAATGTGAGTGCACAATGTTTAACTTATATATTTTTTATTTACAAAAAAAATCTTTAAAATGATTAGTTTATATATGAGAAGTACATATCTCCATTTAAAAATTCGAACTAAATATTTTCCTTGAGTAGGACTAATTATTTCATATTCTATTCTTTCGAACTAGTTCAGCTTTTGAATTTCGAATTAATTCTTTTGTGTATTCGAACTACTTAGATTGCTTAATTCGAACTAAGTATTTAGCAAGTTTCGAACTAAATAGCGCATATCAACACAGGCTTGGGGGATTGAACTGCATTCACCAGGGATTTCTTCTTCGCAAGAGTGATTTAAATCAAGGGCCTCTGAAAAGAGACTACAGAAGTGTACAAAAAAATTGTATCGACTTAACTCAGCTAATTTTAAAGCTATTGCTTTCTGCTTTTAACACCTTGAAGTGGGTGCTCATACAAAGCCAGAAACATTTTGTTTAATGGGTTTGGATGAAATGTTTCCATTTTATGGCACTTTTATTTTTCGGTACACTTCCATAGGTAGTACTACCCATTTAGAAGTGCGCAGTCCTCTATTCAGTGGTCCTTGTTTAAATCAACATAATGACTGAGTTCATGACAAAGGCATGGGGTGCATTCAGTAGGCATTTATGCAGCTACATTTGAAGGTGCATATGAGCCATTCACACTAACACAATATCAGATTTTCTATTATATAAGTCCTTTGCGTTTTCAGGACACATGGAGCATTTTCTATACTCCTTTGTAGTAGAGCTTAATATGGAATAGCTCTCTAGTCCGAGTTTTGCCATAGACGGTAGTAATAACAACGTTGTTATTACTACCGTCTATGAGTTTTGCACACTTGTTTGGAAGGCCTAAATTTGGAGGAGCGTTTTATGGAAGAGCGTTATCTTAACCATACCGTTGCTGAGGCGCTGAAGACTTCGCCGCTGGTTTCGGGGCGAAGACATGTTTGCCGGCTGCCAACTGTGGGACTGGAGGCAAGGCCTGTCCATCGCCCACAGGGTTTAAGCCATGTCCGCCGGCTGTGGGACTGGAGGCATGGCCGTGGGCCTGAAGGCATGACCTCCGGCCGTGGGACTGGATGTGTAATGATAGTAATCATATTATACTGTGTATCTAACTAGACTGAGAGGTCAATGAATAGGACTAGACATCGATCAGTACTTTAGTCAAACTGTGTTCATAATATATCATCTACAATACATTCGACATCAATGTTATCACGACAGAGGTATTGCAGCTGGACGCGAAACTGGAGGCATGGCTGGGGGCCTGGGGCTGGGGGCAAGGCCGCTGGCAGAGGACCGCGGGACTGAATGTATTGCTAGTAGTAAATATATTGATAATGTCTTAAATGTATGTCTTTCTTTCCTCTCGATTTAGAGATTTAATATTACAGTGTATCAATTAACATCATATGAGCCATATAGTCCAAATAGCTTTAAAGAAAAAGTTCGAAAAACATAAAATAATTAGTCCTACAAAAGAATTATATATATATAGTTCGAAAAAAATTGCTGGAATATATTCGGACCAATTCTGCACAACCATTAACATTCATTCCTAATAAACCCTGAATGTCATTACAATGGCATTACTAATTTTCCCGCGCGAGTAGCAGATTTTCCGCGCGAGTAGCAGGGTTTTGTTGTATCTCATAACTTTGGCCAGGGTCAACATAGCAAAATTATTTTTACATATTCTGAATGGCCTGATACGAGTTTAGAAGCTCCCCGAAAATGAGTGTAATCAGATAAATATTGGTCATAATGGCCTCCCGAGTAGCGAGTAGCATGCCGTGGTGGGAGACCCCACCCGTAACTTCTTTTATGGTTGAGATATCGACTTTCTTATGAAGTACAAAAATTATGGCCTGGTACGAGTTTAGAAGCAAATTTTTTTTCAACATGATCCGATCAATATTGGCTATAATAGCATCGCGAGTAGCGAGTAGCACTAACTACCTACCCATTATATAATAATCATTTTTTCGGATAATTGGTGAGTTATTAAGATGGTTTAAACGGTGCGTGTGAGTCAGACAAGCTTGTTAGTTAATATCCGATGCAAGACATGGTTACATAAACCAAATTTAACATTATTTATGAACATAAAACGACTCTTTCCCGCGCAATTGCACTTCATTTCTCAGAATAATAGCACGCGTCTGACGTCACCTTATGATTATCCAATCGGCGGTGAATTCCCATTTTTATTCCTTCCAGAAAAATAGAAGCATGAACTTAATGTGTCTAGTTATTTGTGAAGAATATTTTTACAACAACCCTGGCCATAAAAATAGTTTCTTGTTACACAAGACCCTCTTCGTGATCGACTTTTAAAACTGATTTAAAGCATTCTAAGCACTAAACTCGGACTGTCCTCTCAATACACCAATACATCCCAGAAATGATCATTCCAACCGTTTAACCCTCACCAACATTCCATCGCCTTTTTGTAGCAGCAGCATTATCATCATGCAGTGCGAGTAAAAAAGAGGCATTCATGAGAAAGGCAAACTTGGTCACATTCCACCATTGAGGAATTCGGCGTCCTCTGCAACAATGACTAGACGCTGCTCGCATGGCGTCGCGATCTCTTATCTCAACAAGCCTTTTACTCCTGACACGAAACTATGCAGCAGGGAGGAGGAGGGACAGGTTGCATATGGTTGGGTAAACACTACTCGTTAAACAATACTGGCTTGAGCATAATAAGACCATGCAGCATCATTTTGTGCATCGCACTATATCATACAAGTCTTTACCTGTGTGTGTGTTTTCACCTGGTGAGCTTTGCAGAATAAGCTTGAGCTGCTTCTTCGGCTCTGCATTGAGTGGTCATGAGAGATAGAAAGCGAGGAAAATATGTGCCCGATCTCTGGTCAGGAGGAACGAACAAGAGAAATGGCTTTAGACGGTCTTTAATCTACGGTTTATAAACTTTTGTAGCTGAGACTCCTCTTTAAACAGTGTGGATGGTGGATGAAAAATTAGTAGTAATGGTAAATAAATCATGGCCAATGTTTGCACTGCATGCAATACAAACCTAGACAAGAGATGTGCAACACGCCAAAAGAGAAAAGATGAAGTGCTGGAATGCACAAGAGGGAGTTTCTTTATTTTCTTTGCTTGCCCAGCTTTTATATATTTTGTGGAGGAAGAAAACCCAAAGGAATGCTCTTTTTAGCAGCTCGAGCCCCTCTGATTACGCACGCTCCGGTGGCCAAAGGAAAAAGAACCGAAAAAGATCATAACACAAATCAAGAAGAGAAAATATTCGATCATAGTATGATTAGATTTTAAAAGAAAAACAGTTGTTGGGTTTACTTTATTTTTGCAGCTGCCGTAAACACACTTTTAAAACAGATGACACTTTTTATGAACAAACATTTGCTCATGAAAATCCGTTATTCCAACCCGATTTCAAGTTCCCAATAATGACTATAATTAGGCTCCTGCTTCACAAGTAGCTCTAATTTACGGATCCGCTCTTGTCACAGTACTTCCATCAGCACAAGTGCATCCATCCCGAGCCCTTTCCCCAGCAGCACAAGATGTTGGCTGAGAGCCATCCTCACAAACATAATCTGCCGTGTTGACAATCCTCAGCGCAGTACTCTGATCCGCACAGGTGCACCCTGTGGAAGGCCTCTGTCCAGGCGTGCAGGACGTTGGGTTGGCACCATTGGTGCATACATACAGAGTTAGGTTCACAAAGAATTGGACAGTGCTGCCGTCGGCACATGTACAGCCAGTTCTGGCTGGTTCCCCTGGTGTACAGCTGGTTGGATTGGCCCCATTGGAGCATACCCAGTTGGCGGTATTGACAATTCTTGCCACAGTGCTGCCATCAGCACATGTGCATCCTGTGCTGGGCCTCTCTCCTGTCGTGCAAGAAGTTGGGTTTGACCCATCTTGGCAGGCATAGTCAGCAACATCCACAACTCTGTTTCCCCTTCCTCTACCTCTTCCATTAGCCGGTGTCACAGTACTACCATCCGCACATGTGCACCCATCAGATGGCGTTACTCCATTTGTGCATGAGGTTGGGTTAGACCCATCATCACATAGATAATCAGCCTCATTTACAATCCTATTTACAGTACTACCATCGGCACAGGTACACCCTGTACTTGGGTTTTCTCCATCAGTGCACTCAGTTGGGTTGGACCCGTCATCGCAGATATAGTCAGCCTCATCAACATTGCGACCTCCTTTACCTCCTCTACCACCACCGCCATTAGACCTTGTCACAGTTCTACCATCTTCACATGTACACCCTGTTCTCGGGCTCTCTCCATCAGTGCATTCAGTTGGCTGGTTCCCATCTTCACAGACAAAATCAGCTGCATCTACCGTTCCATCGCCACCTTTGCCTCCTCCTCCACTGCCATTGGCCCTTGACACAGTGCTACCATCAGCACAGGTACACCCTGTTCTTGCGCG
>LR142261.1:0-10786 GCA_900659605.1 Tisbe holothuriae | reverse complement strand
AGTCTGAGTCTGAACGGCTCAAGGCTGCCAAGGAAGGTGCCAAGGCCGCTCAGGAACAGCAGCAGGGTAAGAAGGCCGTTCCAGCGGCATAAACAACTCCAACTTCCACCATCGCAATCCATCCATCGAATAACAGTTTTAACCGCATCCAAGTGTTCTAAAATCATTTTAACCTCTTTCTTCTGCTCCGACGTTCTGGGATGGCTCAAGATTGATCGATTACCTCGCACACAAGTTGACACCACCGCAAAACGGGAGAGTTTTAAGGTTTGGGAGTTTGCTGCAAATATTGTGAAAGAGAGTTGATATTTAAGCACCTTTTTTGCACCGTTTATTTGCACCCAGACTTGAAATAAGCATGCACATCTGCTCCTTCGTTGAACTCACCAAACTTCATCAGCTCTGTCTCTTACATAATCTCCTTCCAAAGACAGCTTCGCTTCAACAGCTCCATGATTCATACGAGATGTCAAAACCAAGTTTCCTTTAGCAGACACCCCGGCAACGTACGCCAAGGCCGGCATCACCAACGCAGCAGACTACAAGATCCGGACCCTGCTCGATGACGCGGACTCGATGCTCAGCACAGCACCGGAGAAGGCGCTACAGGCATTCGATGACATCCTCGCCGACCACGAGCAGTCGCCGAGAGCGCTGTACGGAAAAGCGCGCGCGCTCGATGCCATCAGCGCCAAGCTGCGGAGCAACGACAAGCTGGAGGCGGCGATTGCAGCCTTCCACGCGGTCGTGTCAATGGACCAAGCCGTGCCGGAAGATCTCTTCCGCCTCGCCGGCAACCGGTGCGTGGAGAGGATGAAGTTCCGCGGCTGGTACGGCAAGGCCATCAAAGTCCTAAGACTCATGCAGAAGCGCTTCCCGTCCGACATGAAGCTCCGGAACCAGATCGGTGTCCAGTACCTGCTCGTGGGCAGCAACGAGGCCGCGCGCGAGACCTTTGCTCAGGTGCTCCAACTCGACCCTGACAACGGATTCGCAATGTCGCATCTCGGGTTCATCTTGAAGACGAGTGCGAGCAAGGAGGGCGATTTGGAGCAAGGGTTGGAGCTGCTTCGTAAGGGGATCAACAGCGGGGATGAGGGAGCGAGGGATGGCAAGTTCTACTACCAGCTGAGCGACGGGCTGATCAACGCTGGCCGGAAGGCTGAGTCTGACGCCGTCATCCATGAGGGAGTCGCAGCTGGCGTGTTCCGAAGCTACTACCAACGCAGTCAGTACAACGTGGACCGGCTGAGGGCTGAGCCGGTTTGGGAGAAGGAGCAGACCGGGGCGTGGGAGGGGCTGCTGACACTCGAGAAGAACTGGAAGCAGATCAAGAAGGAGGCCGTGGAGATCCTCAAGCTGCAGCAGTATGAGGCGGAGTCCGAGGGGCTGCTGGACAAGGGAGAGTGGGGGCAGTTTGACCTGTGGACGATGGGCATGAAGAAGAAGGAGAACTGCATCCGAGCGCCCGTCACGTGTGCGCTCATTGACATGATTCCCGCCATTAAGACGAATAAACGGGGACAGGTACGTCGGTATATTTTTTTAGTTTTCATATTTATTAATGTCATATTTCAGGTCAAGTTCAGTCGCATGTCGTCCGGCACCCACGTGAGCGCCCACACCGGCCCTACAAACTGCCGCCTCCGTGCCCACCTCGGCCTCGTCGTGCCCGCCCACTCTGGCGAGCTCCGTCTCCGCGTCGCCGACCAGTTCCTGACGTGGCGCGAGGGCGAGATTTTCGTCTTTGACGACTCGTTCGAGCATGAGGTTTGGCACGATGCGAAGGGTGACAGGATTGTGCTCATTGCCGACCTCTGGCATCCGGACCTAACTGCTCAGGAGAGAACGGAGCTGACGGCTATTTGAACCCACTGTGGTTAAAAAGCTCTTTTGAACCCATTGTGGTGCGTGTAGAGAACGTTATAAAGACTTGATGAAGTGCTAGTCAGATTTTTGAACTGATATTTAGAAGATCTGAATGCAAATAGTTATGAATATATGAAGAATGTGTGTGCTTCCCGACATTACTTCCCATTAGTTTAATAAAGTTAAAGTTGCCTATTTTCGTTAAAGAAGGAAAGAAAATCTCAAAAATGTGATCGCCTCATGTGACAAAACTGCAAATAATAGATGATGATGAACCAAAATGGCGCTAACTATGACGACACGAATAAAAGATACTGTTGACCTGTTAATACGGCGAGTGCATATGAAATTTGAATTATTTCGAGTAGAATTTTATGCAGTCAAGGAAATCTAGAGTTAAGGGATTAATTCTAGGTTGCTCTAGAATCCGTAATCAGTATTGCCTGGCGTATTCAATCAAGTTCAAAGCATTATTGTAACTTCAAGATTTACAACAATCTCATGAAGTAAAATTTGTAGTTTGCCTTTGAAAGTATTGCAGTGCTTTTTGATTATATTTCCTGCGAGAACTGTGCTTGAGCAAATGGGATATTTTACTATTTAGATACATTTAAACTAATTATACTTCTCTTAAGGGTTAACACCGCGTTGAACTTGTAGGAAGCTTGAGCTCACAAGATGGGCACAGCCGGTAGTATCTGGTAACAAAACAGACCCGCAAACTCAGCTATGCCGCGTCTTGCCTGATTCACTTCCCATGTGGAGGTCTTCTTAACAAGATGTCCGACTTGGATCTGGCTTTAGTTCCGGGGCACGCGACAATATAGAAGCACAGATAAGGAAGTAAGCTTTTTTGGGGGGAACAAGACAAGGATATTATGGATGTAATGCCGCCAATATGTTTCGTTACAGAGATAAGAAGAATGTTTGTCTTCCCTTATCTTAATCATCTTTTTTGTGACAGAAAAGTGAACAAATTTCAGTAATACTGCAGCTGCTGCTGTTGGAAAAAATTGTTTTAGTTGGGCGTGGCAAGGATAAAAATGTTTTAATATGACAATTTCTGCATAAAAAGGGGTTTACGGCTCAAATTAGTAAAATGAAGGAATGACTGCTTTCAAAGGAGAATGCTTCTTTACAGGCAATAATTACCATTCTACTGCTTCGACCTTTTTAACCGTGGAACTATTCAGCACTTTTCACCGATTCATTCTTCTCTGATGTGTATTTATTCTTCTTCTTTTTTACGACGTGCTAATGGAACTGTCCGCTCGGAGGAGGAGACATCCACCTCCGAGCGAGGCAAGTCTCCGAATGCGAGGAGGTCCGTTGTCTAATTCTGGGCAGGGCGTGGGCTCTCCTATCCTCCGAGGAAGAAGAGTCATCGCTGAAACAAGAGCCCTCAAAACCAACAAACGTAGTCAACAAACGAGCTCTCCTCCGAGCAGAGACTCCTCCGAGCAAAAATGTAAGCATGATGACAATGACGGGGGAAAAGGGGGAAATGAGCGAAATGCAAAAAGCTTTCGAGGGGGGTTAAAAATGGTTAATCATGGAAAAGCTCATTCCACGAATTTCCATCTCGATTAAAAAGCTCGCATTCCTCGGTTGACATTCTAACGCCCTAATTTAAGGCAGAAGGTAACCATATGGAGACTATAAAGGGATAGTGGTGGTGCCATATTTTGTATGTTCATAAGTGTTGTCTCTTCTCCTCCTTCGTGCGTTTTTGGTGATCGTATTCAACGACCATTCTGGTGAAGAAGAAGAAGAAAAGTAAGCAAAAGTCGAAATCGGAGAGGTTGGGCAAACACGGGGAGCTGGAAAGAGAGAAGTGGCGTGGTCGTTGTTTTATGGCTAGCTCGGGATCATTAGGGAGGGCTTGAGTCCAGTTTGACATAGCATCCATATTATAAACAGTTAGTACTTATATATAAGAGTGTATGACATTGTGTCCTTTATTAGTTGTTCCTTATGGGCAATATTTCTTGAAACGTGTTGCTATTGCTAACTTCATCTGAATGAGTTATACGTTCTTTTCCTCCAACTCTCATAAAGGCTCTCGAAATGCCTGGAAAAAGAAATATTTCTGTTTTGCATTCGACTGTTGTTGACATGGCTTGTTTATAGTTACATTTTAAAAGTAATTTACCAGGATAACTGTAACTACTATTACTGTATTCTAATCCTTAAATTTCAGACTAATTGTACCTGAAAAAGATGTAATCTTTCAATCCCTATTTGTTGACTTAGGTGACACTGCAGCTCAATCGCGAATGAGTGTTGAAGGAAATGAGCGAGAAGCTGAAGCAGACGAGTGGTCGTCGTCCGTTGTCTGTTGGCCAAATAACAAGATTCAATTCGTCTTAAAAGTTGTTGTAAAACGCTGCTGGAATATGTCTAAATAACAAGATTACTGTATCTGATCTTAGCTCTATTTTTGGCAAACAGTTATGCGTTAAGAGAAGTTCGCAATATTGTGTCGATATTAAGTATTCATGAAACAAACTACACATTATTGCTTTATACCCTCTGAATATCATTTTCATTGCTTTATACGAGATCAGTAATTTGCATTAACATCAAGTTATCAACTATCATGTCTTAATCCCATTCAAAGAAACTACTCCACGGCTGCGGCGGCTCTGTCGAACACCTCGGGAAGTTGGCACACGGCTGCAACCAGGGCATCGGCAAGATCTTTAACGGGTCCGTCAGCTGAGACAGTGGCATGGCCTCAGCAATCGCCCTGTCATACTCAGCGTTGAACACACCCTTCAGCTCATTGTACAACGCAGTCTCTCTGTTCAATGGCTGTTGCTCAAGCGGGTCTTTAACCATGTCATAGATCAATGGCTCATGACCAAAGTCTTCAACTGCGTCTCCAGACACCCCACAGAGGGAATAGTAGCCACAGTTCCCGTGCTCATTGAGAATAGTCCGTTTGTAGTAAGCCTTGTAGACGTTGTCACCATCGATTAACCGGAGGGCGTGTAGGTATTTACCACCATAATGCCGCAGGAATCGTCGCGGCAACTCAGCATCCTTACCCATAAGAAGTTTTGCATAACTCATCCCGTCAATATCATGATCAACTTGTCCACCAGCAATTTGCATTACAGTTGGCAGCCAGTCAATCAGACTTGTCGGTGCTGAGATCTCAGAACCTGGCGTCACCACTCCCGGCCACTTAATGATTGCTGGCACTCTAATCCCACCCTCCCATGCTGAGCTAGTCTTCCCGCCACGGAACGGGGCATTGCTACCACCCTCCCTGTCCAGGTCAACGTGAGCTCCATGGTCGGACGTGAAGTATATGAGTGTGTTGTCTGTCAGACCAATCCGATCAAGCTCATCCAGGACATGGCCAATGGCTGTGTCCATCTCTAGGAGGCTGTCTCCGTACCGTCCATGCTTACTTTTGCCATAGTAGTCCTTGTTCGGTACTAGGGGAGTGTGGACATTTGGAAATGCATAGTAGAGTACAAAGGGTTTGTCAGAGGTCTTGTCAGAGATGAAGTTGATGGCTCTGGAGGTCAGGTTGTGTGTAAGGTGGTTCAGCTTGATTGGCTGCTCGGCCACCTCAGTGGCGCCCTCCATGAGCTGGCTGTTGAGATACTTCTCCATGTAGAGGCTGCGCTGTGACCAGTTTGGTTTGTGTAAGCGAGTGTGTTCGGTTATGAACCAGGATGTGAACAAGATGAGCAGTATGAGGGTGAGCTTGGCCAATCCTAGGTATCTCCATGCCAACCCTGTGCCAATGTAGAGCATGACAATGTAGTGCATGTTGGAGGTTGTGCTCACGAGGAGTTTTTGCAGGAAGGGTTCTCCGTTCCATGAGAAGAAATGGCTATCAAGCTCGAATCCGTACACCAAGGTATATGGGAAGCCAAAGAAGTAATCAAACCCGTGGCCTAGCGGTCCTTGAAGGTTATCACCCTTCTGGTGGGCATCCCATCCCAGATGCCACTTCCCTACAGCTCCTGTTCGATAGCCAGCTTCACGCAACAGGCTAGCCCATGATATCTCAGCGCTAGGTACTCCCGCCTTGCCTGCAGTGTACAGCACAACCGGTGGCCGACCATCTTCCCTAGCCAACCCCATCCTAACAGCGTACCGCCCAGTGAGCATGGCAGCCCTGCTGGGTGTGCATAGTGACTCCGGTGCCAGATGGTGGGTCAGCCGCGCGCCCTCGCGGGCTAGCCGGTCAATGTTTGGTGTGCGTGCTGTGCTGTTGCCAAAACAGCCAAGGTCGCCCACGCCAAGGTCGTCTGCGAGGAAGATGATGATGTTGGGTTGGGTTGTGGTGATGCTGCCGGGCAGGATTGCCAATAGGGCGAGGATTAGTGAGTACATGCCGATACCGGCATATGACGTTACACATGCAAGCTCGTGTTATTGTTATCTCGTCTTAAGCGATGTGTATTAAATTGTCCTATGAGGGGAGCCATGAAAATAGCAAGTTTAAGCCAAGTTATATCAGGACATTATGTTACATTGTATGAAGAAAATGTGTAAAATGTTCCAAAGACCAAATGATTAGTACCTGCCATGACATATCGCAGTGTATCGCTCTCCAGGGGGAATAAACACAACCAGCAGGTGTTCCATACCCAAGGCTTTCTCCGCCTTAAACTATCCAGGTATGTATTAGTCAAAACAGTTAGCATTCCACAATGGACGACTACTCAGTGTTGGGCCGCATTGGCGAGGGCGCCCACGGCATCGTGATGAAGGGGCGTCACAAGCAGAGCGGGTCCATTGTGGCGCTCAAGAAGGTGCTCATCAAGAGGCTGGAGGACGGGATTCCGGAGACGGCGCTCAGGGAGATCAAGGCCTTGCAGGTAGGAGCAGTGCAGTGGAGGATTATTTGTGACATGTTCTTAGCGACGTTCTAGATCGATACTGTGAATACTTTCATCCAGACCGCGATTGCCCCTTTTGGGAAATGATATGGATTATGTAGATATGGTTTCTTCAAAAAAGCGATGCGATGATAAGAACCCGAATTCTCAAACTATCCCGCAAATTTTGAGCATAAATACGGAGCTGAGGTAGTTTTCGGGGATTTTTCGTTATTTTCGGATTTTCACTATTTGCACTCAGCGATGGAGAGCTTTCATGCCTGCCTCAGCTCGTCTTTTTTAAACGTTGATTTTGCCTCCCCTGAGCGCTGACTGAGTCTGCTGAGACAAAATATTCAAAACAAACGGCAAAACAGACAAAATAGCTTTGAAAGTGCAACTTCATTTAAAAGTTACAAAGCGACCCGGCGATGGACGCCGTGATCGACTTCTTCCACTCTGCGCAGCAGGATCGCGACGAGACCGACCAACTGAACGGACTTCGGCAACAGGAACGACAACTGCGCACCGACAAGCAGAGGACGGAGCGCATCCGACGGGACCTCATCGCAGGCACACCAGCACAGCCAAAGGACTACTTCACAACACAGGACAACGATGAAAACGACTTTAACGACTTCATCTCAACCAGGATGTACAACAGGAGGGACGAGAAGAGGGCCAGGGACGGTGCAGGGCCGGTGCAGTGGCCGCACAGGGTGGAGCAGGACCACCGCAGGAAGATGGCCGGTCTGGTAGGCGGGGGCGTGGCCAGAATCGATGACAAGGACCAGGGCAAGACGTGGTTCAAGTTCACGGCCAGTGCCCTGGGCCGGATGTCCGCCGCGTACTCTGTCCAGGTCCGGGTTGACTCCACCACTGGCGAGTGGGCCGTGGTTGACGATTGGGCGGTGCCCGTGTCCAGGGCGGTGCGGAATGGTGCCGGGCTGGCGCTGAGTGGGCATGGGGAGCAAAGTCTGGTGGAGTGGGCGAAGGATCTGCAGGCGTTGATCACGGCCTACTGGAATCGGAGGGTGCAGTTTGAGCAGCTGAAGGAGGTGCTCAAGAAGGAAATTGGACAGATGAAAGCAGGTAAATATGTGTTTTAAACTAAGGTGTCATTAAGATGTGGCACAGGCAATTTATCATTCTTACTTTAGAAATGAGTTCGAGCAAGGAATTCTTCACTAGTGAAGAATTCCTTTGTTCGACGCTACTTTGCTTCAGTTTGACTTGTATTTCAAAATATTGACTAATGAGTTTGGAAGGGGAAACGGGAAGCGCCATTGCAATTTTTCTTTTAAAACCAATTTCTATTTGATTGTTAATTTCTCATAATTTTTAGACCGCGACTTCACCGCCATCAAGTTCTGCCTGGAGATCCTCGACGGATCTGGTGACGATGAAGCCTCAGCTGCGACCAACGACATCATGAAGATCGAACTGCGCATGCGCTACGCACCGCTGGACGTCCGGCCTGAGCTCGGATCGCTGCAGGTGTGCGTCAAGGACGCCGTGGAGCCGCTCAGCGAAGAGGACAACGAGGAGCTCAAAGATAGCTGTGATGTCTTCTATGAGAAGACGCTGTTGAAGGCCATTAAGGAGGCGTTCTGAAGTGGACAAATGCTGATATGTTGAAATTTTACGCTTAAAATTGGAATGGAGATGATGTACAAATGTAGACGACGTAGGAAAGAGAATAAAAATTTAGACAATGTTTCAAAAAATAATAGAACACTTATGTTACCGAATCGCCAATTTTTTGCCGTAAATTCGAGCTTCAAGCCCTTTTTAAGTGTATAAATTTTAAGGTTCGTTAGTTATTAAGGTCACTATGTGCATATGAATACATGACACTTATAAATTTGTTTTACCATATCCGACTTGCTATAAATGTGCAGAGATGGCTTTAATCACAATCCTTAAAAAGCAAGTGGTTCTCTTGCAGTTCTTGGACAGCGAATACGTGGTCCGCCTCTACGACATCTTCCCCCAAGGCCTCGGCTTCGTGCTCGTCTTTGAGTTCATGGTATCCGACCTCTCCGAGATGATCTCGGCCGTGGACGAGCCGCTCAAGGACGCCCACGTCAAGGCCTACATGAGGATGCTGCTCTCGGGGTTGATGTACCTGCATGATGAGTGTAATATCATGCATAGGGATCTGAAACCGGCGAATTTGCTCATAAGGTAATTAAAAAGAAATGCTACGCGATACGATTGTTCAGATGCCTTAAAATCCCTTTCAGTGCCAAAGGCCAGCTGAAGATAGCCGATCTGGGCCTCTCTCGCGTCTTCAGCCGGGATGGCAGCAGACTCTACTCCCACCAGGTTGCCACCCGCTGGTATCGCGCTCCGGAGCTGTTGTACGGCGCGAGGAAGTACACCGAGGCAGTGGACCTGTGGTCCGTGGGGTGCATATTCGGGGAACTTTTGAATTTCGCGCCAATATTCCCCGGCGAGAATGACATTGACCAGCTGGGCGTGGTGATCAGGATTCTGGGGACGCCCAATGATAAGATATGGCCGGGAGTATCAGGTACAGTGGTTTCTGATGGTCCTTTTATTTAATTCCACTGTGCATGATGTCTATTTCATAGATCTCCCGGACTATTCAAAGATCACCTTCAAGACTCTCAAAGACCAATCTGTTCCTCTTGATGAGCTCATTCCCGACGCTACACCAGACGCTGTTGAGATGTTCAAGAGCTTCATTGTCTATGATTCGTCAAAGCGGATGCGGGCGGCAGACGCTCTTTGCCACAGGTATGGTCTGATGTCCGATTATTAGCTAAGGCAACATTTGAGGCTCAATGAGTAATTCGTTCTGTAGTAGCAGTAGCAACTTTTTTAGCATAAACCGGTATAAAACTGGTCAATTAAGCATATTTGACAGTAATAACCCATTTTCCCACTTCCTGCTACAGGTACTTCACAGAAGAGCCACTACCGGCAAGACTGAGTGAGATGCCCATTCCACTAGCAGGGCGGAAGCGCCCGACAGGAGCAATGGCAGCAGTGGAGAACCCAGCAGCATCCCACTCAACCAACGCCAGCGGGGAGAAGGAATACAGGGTGGACAAGACTTTTGCAGAAGCGTTTGGAGAACTCATGGATCTGCGATATTAATAAATATATTCCATTCCACATATTATACTGACATTATCTGACTGCCTCAGGGTCTAACTTTGCTCGTCCTGAGAGTGCCCCGCGGTTGGAGCCACCGGTCTTATACTCCCATCCTGGTTGATGTGCCCCACAATGTGCGACTTTGACAGTGTCGGATCCGGGGCTAGAGACTTTCTCCTGGATTTCGGTAGCAGGTCCAATTCCGATTCGTCGTCACAGTCGGAAGCGTCTTCTTCGTCATCTTCTGGATCGTCACCGTGCTGTCGTTCGATATGAGCCTTGAGATTGTCTTTCCTGAAAGTGGATGATTTTTTAACTCTACAATCTAGCTCATATAAATTACAACATAATATTATCTAATGGTTAAAAATATTACTAAAATCATAGGATAGTAAACTTCAAATATACTTTCTCAAGCTAAGGGATTCTACACTAGTCTAGAATCTATTAGTCAAACAAAGGGATTAGATCTAGACAACAGCCCAGATCCAAAATTCTCTGTTACGAGAATCTTGACTTTACAGCAGGGGCAGGTCACTATTGGAGTGCGCCAGGGCTCTATTCTAGGGCCGCTCCTCTACATAATCGTCACAAGAGGTATACCAGGATTCCTCAAAGAGGCCGCTAAACTGTCAGGGGCAGAAGGCTGGGCAATCGTCTATGCAGACGACACCATCATTGTGATCAGGGCCACCACCGTTGGCAGGGTCTACAAGGCAGCCAGTGCAGTAGCGGATCGGATGGTCAGGCTGTCTGCCAGGCTAGGGCTCACCCTAAACTCAAATAAGACCCAGCTGCTGGCCATCAACTGCAAGAGTCCGGTATGACCAAGTCGTTCCATCCAAGGATTTATCCTTTCTTGGCTTTACCATTATTGATATCTTGTCGGTACGAACCGACGTTTGTAACAATATGTACACTAATCGTTGTTACCAAATACAAGCTCT
>LR142260.1:0-10786 GCA_900659605.1 Tisbe holothuriae | reverse complement strand
GGCAGAGTCGCAGGATCTGCCTTGACGGAACGCGTGTTGGTGAATGCACAAGGGATTGTCCTTTAGAAGGGTTTGCTCGAAGTGCCATAGCACAACCCGCTCAAGGGCCTTCAAGAAGACCGGGGCTAACGTGATCGGGCGGAAGTCTCGGACACCCGTGTGGGTGGGTCTTGGCTTTGGGATAAAGTTAACCGTTGCCTTCTTCCAGCATTTTGGAGTATATCCTGTTGCGAGCATAGCCCGGTACAGTAACACCAGCTCATCTATCACGTGGTCTGGTAGATTCTGAAGAACGATGGGTTGAAGGTGATCGGGTCCAGCCGCTTTGAGCGGACCAAACTCACCTATTGATTTCACGACCGTTGTTCTGTTGACAAATAGAAATGATTCGCTCAGATACTCCCAAGAGACCGCCCTCGTGGAGACGGCCGGGAAGGGAGTCTTGGAGTGCTTTGGGAAATGTTCGGACAGGAGTGTATCGATTGTCGTGGCTAGCGTTCCAATGGTTCCGTCTGGGGATAGCATTGGGAGGGCTGCCGACACTTTTGGTTTAGCAAGATTTCGAAGAGTTTTAACATCTTTTATCTCCTTTAGTTTCTCAAGCTTGGCTTGGAGGTACTCTTTCCGAGCTGTCTCCAACCCTTTCTTATATAAGGCTCTGCATTCTCGAAAATTGAGAGCCGATTGATCGGTTTTGCGAGAGCGCCTAATTTTGTCTAGTGAGACCATTTTTCTTTTCAGACATTTTAGCTCCTCAGAGAACCATGGCTGGTTATTCTTGCCTTGATTATCTGGTTTACGTTCTATAAGTGGGCAGTTTTTCCGGAACGCCGCACCTACTCGGCTTGTGATATTATTTGCCACAAAGTCAATCCCAGTATCCTTTATATCCGAGAAACGGTAGCGTCCTCGTGGAATACAAGATTTAAAGTCATCCCATTTCGCATTCAAGGGATTTCTATAATAGGATTTCGATGCATTAAGTGATAGTTTTGCAAATAATAGCGCGTGGTCGCTCATTGGAAACGGGAGCTTGCCCCATTTCGAACATGCTAGCCCGCTTGATAAGGCAATAATATCAATCGTTGAAGAATGTCTCCCATTCTCGGACAGCCAGGTGGGGCCGTCCATTGGAAGAACTTCAAGGGAGGAAGGCACGAGGACCTCCTCTAGGGTCTCCGCTCGCGCATCGGATTTATCGTAGCCCCATAGGGCCGAGTGAGAGTTCGTATCATATGTAAGGATGAACTTAAATCGATTAGTATCTGCATATTCGATTACTTTTTGCAAGAGGGCTGTGTTCGGAGCCTTCTTACAAGGGACGTACAAGGAAGTGAACACTAGGTCGATTGGACCCTGGTTAGAATCGATATGGATCAGTACCGTTGTGGTGTCATGATCGCATAAGTTATGGATTAAAGTCGTACTAAAATTCCCCCTGCAGAGCACGCCAGTGCGACTCCTGGGTGTTTTGTAAACTTTGAAACGGCTTCCAGTGCAGGATCTCCCTGGCATTTCCTGGACTCCGACTATCACATCGTTAAAAGTAATTCTCGAAAGCTCGGAGAGAGAGTTGCTCCCTTTCCTTACATTAATACTACACACGTAAAGCGGTCTATTAAAATCGTTCATTCAGGCAATTAATACGAATTACACAAAGAGAAATGAAAATTGACGTCACAAAGGATTAAACTGTGGCTCTTTTTGAATATATCACACTCTTCTTCTTATTCTCCTTGCAGGTGTTCCAAGATATCCAAAGCGTTCCGATCCGCCAGTCCTGCATCGATCTCGCTCCCGAGCGCATCCAGCGACTCCTCGAGTTCGTCGTCCGATATCTCCAGAGAGGGCTCAGGCTCCTCGCTGCCGACCCTCAGCGTCTCTTTTGACGCAGATGCGTCGCCCTCGTGTGCGTCTCCGAAAACTTCATCGTCTTCACCGTCGTTCTCGTCACCAGCGCTCATCTCGCCCGCGGCATCGTTGGGCGGGGCATCAGGACGAGCTATCTTCTCGAAGAATGCCTGCGCGCTGTCCACGCTGAACCGGACCTCGATCCAGTCGTCAATGACGGCGAACGGCGTGCGGCTCTTTGACGCCAGTCTGATGGCGAGCACTTGCCTGAGGAGAGCAGCATCCACACGGATGGCCAGCTCACGATAAAGGCCATTCTTTGTGTTTCTTTCCGTCACGAAGGGCCTGCCGATGACGTGACCCTCGTAGTCGAGCTTGTTCTGTTTCCAGAACGATGCGAGGCACCGCTCCCATGTCCAGATGCCCAGCTTCTGCCTGATCTGCAGCTTGATCTCAAAGCCGTCCTTCTTCGGCTCCTCCACGTAGAGCCCGGACTCGTTGTTCTTGAACCATTCCAGTAGCGTGGGGACGTCGCTCTGAAGGTATGGGTACATGATCACTTTGCCAGGGGGCAGGCGGAAGGACTTTGCAATTCTGATGCCTTCCTGCTCCGTGAACGTGAACAGTTTCAGACGAAGCTTTTCCCATTGCTCCGCAGTGATCGGTGACGCTCCGTCATGGTAGCCTCTGATGATGAGGCAGCCCTCACCTCGCTTCTCTGGCGTGAGAGTCTTGGCCCCGCCTTTCTTCGCCTTGCCACGGCCGCGGCCGCGACCATTCGCCTTTGAGTTTCCGTCGCTGTTGCCTTTCTTGGCCGGGGGCTTGCCCTTGCCCTTCCCAGCCTTGGCCGAGTTGACCGTGATGGCAAGCCCTTTAGGCGACTTGGACACCTTTCTTGGACTCTCCTCAGCGTCATCGTCGTCATCCAGATATCCCACTTTGAAGGCATCGGAGGAGACACGGGTCTTCTTGGGTTTGTTCAGGTCACTCTTCTCCGAGTCGGACTCGTCCTGCCTGTTCCGCTTGCTGCGGCGGCGAGTAGTAGTAATCTCCTGCTTCGAGGTGGAGGCAGCAGGTGAGTTTGATGCCCTCCCGTGCCTTGGCACAAAAGATTCCTTCATTCTAGAGGACTTGGCTTGGGCGCCGTCGTTGCCGCCGCACTCGCTCGCGATGGCGGCCCTCACCGCTTCAGGCAGCGAGTCCAGGATCTTCCTGGCTTGCTTGCGATGCTCGTCACCAGTCGCCTTCGGCTCGGAGAACTCCATGGAGTGGTCAGGCCCAGGGCGCTTGCACACCTTGATGTACGAGGGTAGGGATCGTCCTTTGGACTTGATGGCTTCGGCCAGGTCGTCGTAGCAGTCGTGGAACTTGCGTGCCGGGTCGCTCGAGCCGAACGCGCTAACCAGCTTGCCATGATCAATGCCCAAGAAGTCATCGCTGACCTCTTGCAGGTCTTCCAGCATCCTGTTGAGGATCCGGCGGGATCGCTTTCGTTCAGTCACCTTGTCCTCCTCGCCCTTGGACGGCGATTCCTCCATGATGAAGTAGTGGTGATGGTAGAGTAGCTCTAATCGTTGGTCTGGCCGCTGATGTCGGCCAGGTAGTAGTAGGGGTCACGAGGCCGGTGTCCGTCCCGCGGGACGAGACCGAGCCAAGCCGAGCCGTTGAGTCGAGATGGGAGAGCGCCGAATAGAGCCGTGATGGCCCCGCCGGGATGACCCACCAGTTGAGGATGAGGGGGCGTGTCAGCCCGCCCCTAATCACCAGTACTTGTCCTTTGGCTGGGTAGATTTGACTAGGGCGATGCCGAGTCCGAGCCGATGGACGAATCGGGGTGGGGAAGCACTGAGCAGGTCCACAAGGGCCCCGCGGAGTTGATCCACAGGTGTGAGGATGTGGGCGTGGCCGCCACACCCTGAAATCAAGAGAAAGTTGGAAATTCCCGGCGAGAGACTCAATTTGTTGTCTTCGCTGGGAGAGGTTCCGTGGCTGAGTCAAAATATTTTCTATGCAGCCCTTTTTATTTATTTTTGGGAACTACCTTTTAATGTTCATTGCAATAGCACGCCACACATGGGCAATTTGTGTGGCAGCTTTTTCGAGCATTTGAAAAACCCCTAGCACCAGGGCCGGGATTCGAACCCCAGCCCCCTTGCATGGGAGTCTTGCACGCTAACCATTCCGCCACGGGCTTTCACCATATATTCATTTTTTGATACTATTGATATGTTACAATTTTGGACAGTTTTATATCCAAGGGCACATGTTTATATCAGCCCCTCCCCTTCTATTTCAAGCCAATCATGATTGCCTTTTATCTCTATCAGAGTGCACTTTTATGTGGAAAAAATAAGGAAAATCACCTCTTGCACAGTAGGTTGAATATATGTGTCATTGGAAAGTATTCCTAATTACAGTAGGATTGTATTAAAGTAATGTTATATATAATTCTATAGAAGCAAAAAGTCTCAGGAGCTGCTGCTACAAAAAGTTATGTTAAAAAATGTTTCAGATGCTTTTCCACTGTGCCACATAGGCAGAAAAATGGGAGCCAAGGGCAAACAAGAACAAGGCATGCGTTGTACGCTGCAATATTTATTGCAAATGACTGCAGCAGACATGCTGTTTTACTTTTTGTCATTTCAGGGGCAATGTGAATTGTAAAAATATCTGGGTAATGCACTAAAACTTGAAACTTGTTTTTCTTATACATTACTATATTAAGTTTGCAAATATGTTTACCATGCCTTATGACATAATGTCATAGTGGGCAATTTTATTGGATGTAGATCTGCATGGTTCAGTTATAACTCTGGTAAAGTGCAATAAAATGATATACTATCCCAATATAGAACCTTCAAACTTCATAAAGACACCTTTAAACTAATTTCATGTTTATGTCTTTTTTCCGGTAGATTTCCGTTTTCGCTCTTCTTCACTCTCATAGCTGCTGAGTCATAGCGAGCGCGTCGCATGATTTAGGCTGCGCAACTGCTGCCATAAGAGCGCACAATGGATATATAGCCCCTGGACCTGCGAAGAAATGGATGTCAATATACTCCAAATAATTAACATATTAACACCAATCAAGATCATTTCATCGGGCAGTGGAAAAACATATTTATTTTCTAAAAAATACACTTACATTTGTTTATAAATATAAAGTATAATTGCTTATTTCTTGGCATTAAAAAGATCATGGAATTCCACCAAAAATATATCTACAATTACATTTTCCATGAAAATTTTAAGAATTTCTTTTCATTGCTTGCCAAATATAGCAGTAAATATGCATTCAACTTGGTCAGTCTATTCCTATAATTTTCTTGCTAATCCAGGGAGTCAATATCCATGTAAGCACGCACGTTGCGCTGCGCACACAGGGTACGGAAGGAAAGAGAGACACACCTTTATTTTGATAGAAATACGACGCTATAATTAGGAAAATATTGATTCTACAGGTAGACAAGATTTTATATTTTAAAGCTTGAAGGATATTTGAAGCTGATGAAACCGACAAGACGACAAAATGTAAGACGTAACTTACAGAACTAATAAATTTATATATAAATATATATGAACGTATAATTAATGCGGTTTATAGAGATACAACTGGTTAAAAGAAGTGAAATGGTTCAATCTGAGCAATAAGGAGTTAATTTAACAGCAAAAAAATCATTAATATTAAACAATTCTCCACACACTGTAACCGTATTCACATGGCAAATGAATGCACCAAAGCGCGCGAGCGCTCTAAGACTCTCTTGCCATTGCTTGTGTGCCTAATGTGTAACAACAGAGGAGAGAGTGAGAGAGAGAAGAGAGAGAGAGAGAGAGAGAGAGAGAAGAGAAACACACACTCCTCAGTGCTCTGTGAGAACGCGGCCGCGCTAGACGCAGCAGAGAAGGAAGAAGTTCATTAAACCGTAGACTGAATTATAGAGTGTGCATGATATATATTTTTGTTTGGCTGCCTTCGTTGCGTGATGTTGTTATTGTGAATGTACGTTGGAAGCACGCATGATATTATTAGTTTTTGCAAATGAAGGAGAAAGTGTGCAATAAATCGTGTTAATATCAATGCTGTAAAAATTATTCACTTTAGTGCAGAATTACTGTAGTGAGTGCGCAGTTTTATGTAGTAACAGCATTATTATTATCATTGTGAGGTTATAATGTTAATGCAGTAACTGTCTTACAATAAGTGTCAACAAATCAAACTCATATACTGCACACTGGTCTGATTACCAATATATTTGTGGATCACTGTGCTTCATAACACTCCACAATGCTTGACACGAGTGGTTGTCACAAACCCATGACAAGAATGGCATTCCGGGGCATTCGCTCATCCAAATTCCGCCATGTCTACGGCGCCCCAGCCAAGAAAGACAAGTGTTATGAGAATGTGAGAATCACCCGGAATGCTCATGATTCAAACTTCTGTGCAGTTAATCCCAAGTTCATGGCTGCAGCTGTGGAAGTCGGGGGAGGAGGGAGTTTTGTGGTGTTGCCAGTGGATAAGACTGGGAGAGTGGATCATATGGTTGCTAAGGTAAGCTTAATATAAGTGCATCTTAGGGGGACGTGGTAGCCGTGATTGCAAGTTGCTTGTCCCTGCGGCACAAGAGGTTAAAGGTGCAATACCCCCAGCAGCATGATGATGAAAGATTGCGATTACGACATGCTATTGCAATGACCTTGAAAAGGTAGTACCCTGAAATATACAAAGTGGGATGCAGAGCAAAAATAAAAAGTGTATCCTTGAATATGCGTTTTTGACCAACAAACATTTTTCTCTGTATACCTTCCTTCTGTTTATTACTGAAATGTGAGTTTTGTCATGAACTTTGCCTGGATAAAATTAATACTGGATACAATATCAATAGCCAAACCTTGGGTTTAGCTATTTCTGCAATTAACTTAGCCCAGCTTCCAAGCATATCCAATCAGAGGTTATAAGATTACAATACCATTGTCATCATCTTTATAGTTTTTGACCAAATTAAACTCCATCAATATTCCTTATGTAACTTCACATTTGCATATTGAAATATTAAACAGATTTTCTTCACTAAAACTCACAGAACCAGCTTATTAGTTCCTGACTAATCCACATAATGTCCCACATACACTGCATTGTGGTCTTCATCCACATGTTTCTTCAGATAATGATTTGATGTAAATGACAGTTCACACTGTTTACAATCCTTGGGTTTCCTCATATGAACAATATCAATGTGACCTCTTAGATGTGATCTGAGCTTGAACTTTTTGCCACAATAGCTGCACTTTATGGGTTCATGAAGCCTTGATATGTGCTTCTTAAGGGTGGCATGTTGGTAGGTCTTGTATTTGCAGTAGTGGCAGGAATATCTGAAAAATAAAAGGCATGCACATAAATATTTATAAACACTTGATTTAATATGTAATTTGTGTAAAAATGGTTACTATTACAGTTTTATGTCAAGTTAACATTGGAATTACTTACATCAGACTTACTGGGTCTATATTAATTCAGGTACTTTATGAAATTACTTTTAACCTTGTACTCACCTCTTTTCCTGTTCATGAACTTGTCTCATATGAGTCATTTGCTGACCGGGCCTCTTAAAAGTGACATCACACCTTGGACAATCCAGAAGATCAATGTTTTGAGGCTTCAGCTTAATATGGACTTGACCACTTGCTTCTGATTCATAAGCTAGTAAAGTCTTGTGAGCATCCTTAATGTGTTGCAGCAATTCTTGATTACTAGATACTTTATGATTGCATATTTTGCATTTGGCACTCTTTGAAGCCTTAGCAGACTTATCTAATTTTATACTTTTGGTTGAAATTGTCTTGGCGCTATGCTTATGTACTTTTACTTCATTACTGTGTTGATTTCTCTTTGCCTTGCAATTTTTATCCGGTATATTGTTTTGTGGCTCTTCCTGGCCTTCATTTGGAGCAGGTTCCTTTTTGATGCTTTGATTTGCCACTATCTTGGCATACAGTACATTAATTTCTTCTTCAATTGTGTTATCCTCAGCCTTGATAACCTTATCCTGGAAACTTTTCTCAACAATATTTTCTGATGGATTTACAGCTGGAGATTCATTTGAAGAAATCTCTTTTTTAACATTAGCAACATTGAAATTAAGTTCAGGCACTTTTTCATCTTTGGGGTTAGTTTTATTCTTGGTACTAGTACTGGATTCTTTATCCTGTTCACTTCTGGCTCTAAGGTTTCTTGTGGAAATTAATGGCTCCTTGAGTACCTCTAGCCTTACATAGCAGTTTGTAGTCTGTTGTGCTCTGGATTTATGCACAGTATTCATATGATGTTTAAGAGTTGATTTCAATTTGAACTTTTTGTCACAATAGTTGCACTTAATGGGCTTATGTTTTGTTGCAACATGCTTTTTAAGGGTAGCAAGTTGATACGTTTTGTAGCTGCAATTAAATTGACAAGAATACCTGAAAAGTAAATAATATCATTAATGGACATTTGTAACTTATTTGTGAAGGGATTTTTGGAAAAAAATGTTAATGACAACTTACCTTTTCTCCTGCTCATGAACTTGTCTTACATGCTGTCTCAAATGAGATGGACTCTTAAAATTAACATCACACATGCCACAAGTACGAGGATCCTTCCTTGATGGTTTCAGCTCCACATGGACCTTTCCACTTATATCACATTCATTAGCTTCTAAGTTCTTGTGACCGTCTTTAATGTGTTGTAGTAACTTTTTATTGGTGGATGTCTTGTAATGGCATATCTTACATGGGAAACCGTTTGATTTTGCTACTTGTGTCTGACTTTGCTCTATTTTTATGTCTTGACTTGGGACTGTATTAGTATGTATTTCATCCTCAGAATCCTCTCTCAGGGATTCAATATCCAGGCCTGCTGAAGATGATGTAGTACAGTTGGATTTTGCAATTTGCTGCTCATTTTCTACTCTCTCACTTCTGTCTACATTAGAATTAGGTTCAATATTATCCTCAGTCTTACAATGTTCACTTCTTTCAAGAATATTCTCTGCTGTAAATAGCAGATCCTGAAGTGCTTCTTGCTTGATAGACTTTGCATATTGTTCTTTCTTGGAAGTCTCTTTATTATTGGCTCTCACAATGATGTTATGTTTTGCAAATAAATGTGCTTGTAGATCACAAAGTTGACTGAAAGTCACGTTACACGTTGCACATTCGAATTCTGCCATTTTTAGTAAATATGTTGCCTCTGCCTGGTGTAAAACTAACTAAAGTACTGAACTGTTACGTTCAGAATTACACTCTGGTAGCCGACGTTTGATGTATTTTTAAGCAGGGAAGCCATTTTCTACATGCCATTGCATGAAAGTCATATCCCAAAATGACCAATCAAATCAGGCTCATCTTTAACACAATGCATCTTCTTCACATGCTCCTTCAGAACAGCTTTTGATGAATAAGAACGTTCACAATAATCACATTTCCACCTATTGCTCTCATGTACAGTATTAATATGGTATTTGATGTTACTTTTGTTCTTGAATACTTTGCCACATAGATGGCAATGTGGTTTTGGATCATGGATGTTTTTGATGTGGGACTGGATTGCTGATTTGGTGAAGGCTTTGTAGTCACAATCACTGTGGGTGCAGGAGAACCTAAACAATAAACAATTAACTTAGAGAAGAACACTATAATTAATTTATTTATGCAATGGTTACTAACTTTATGAACAGGTCTGAAATTCAAGTAAATTGTTCACATTAATCAAATACTTACCTTTTAATCTTTTCATGAACCCGTTGCATATGATTTCTAAGAGCACTTTGTTTTCCACATTTGTAATCGCACATATTACATACAATTGTGTCATTCTCCTTGTACTTTATCTCAATTTGAATATTGCCACTTTCTTCACATTGATAAGCTCTGACATCTGGGTGATTTTCTGAAATGTGTTTGAGCAAAGCCAATTTATCTGGCACATTGAGATTGCACAGCTCACAATTAACGTGACTCTTTATATATTTAAATGGGGTAACTTCTGGGTTCTTGCTGAGATTGCTAATATTCTTCAGATTAAATAGTTTATCTGCATTTTGCTGGTTTGCAATGATCTTGGAAGGAAATGCTTTATCTCCTGCAGCCAGCTCTACATTGCTTTTCTTCTCCAAGTTGTGTACTTGCACATCACTTTCTTCTTCAGAAAACTTCACAATAATATTGTGCAATGCAAATAAATGTGCCTGAAAGTCACAGAGCTGCTGCAAGTCTGTTCTGCATTTTGTACACTTGAATCCACTGTCAGTTATTTTCACAACAATATTGTGCTTGGAGAATAAATGTGCTTGTAGATCACATATTTGAGAAAATTCCACATTGCATGAGGTGCACATAAATAGTTTCATCATTGTACGTAGATGAGCAAATATTCAATAAAGTCTGCAACAAAATTCATGTAATGTATCTCTGAATGGAGCTGACGGTTAATTAGTGTAACACATTATGCATTCAGGGATGACATTTTGCAGATAACGTTGCTTTGTGACCCCATTTTACGAATAAGAGGAGTGCAACAAAGATTTGACAAACCTTGACTGATTAATATATTTATTTCAAATGCGCTAATTCAAAACATATTCATTTACAATGTCAAATTCTTTTTGACATGCTTCTTCTTCAAATGTTTTCTCAGAGCGGCCTTTGAAGAGTAGGCATGATCACATTGCTCACACTCAAACCTATTCCCCTGATGAAATGTACTGATATGGTACCTCACACTTCCTCTGTGAGCAAAGGTCCTGTCACATAGGGGACATCGGTTCTGGGGCTTGTGGACTGATTTAATGTGTTTCTTTAGTGTTGATTTCATGTAAGAATTGAAGTCACAGCCAGTGTGGGTGCAGCTGTACCTAAAATATGTAAGAGATATACTGAGTTTAACACTTACAGT
>LR142259.1:0-10790 GCA_900659605.1 Tisbe holothuriae | reverse complement strand
TTAGGCCTATTGAGGCCAGTCGACTGATGTAAAGCATTCGATTAAGACTCTAATTACTTACGCCGTCATATGGAGCACCCAATTACAGGGTTAAATTCAGCACAGTGGTACCACAAAATAGTCATCACAGTGGGTAAAAACAATAGTGGATATAAAATTTCCTACTCTAAATTTTATTTCTTTACTTCATAAAAGATGTTCTAAAGTGAAGCACAAGTGAGCTATGGACATTTGTAATGAGGACACGATTTATGAAACACCCCGTATAATTATAATACCTTAAATCCTGCCCTCTTGTACGGATCTCTGATGGGCTTGTCTGAGAAGGAGTCCACCAAAATCGGATTGTGTATACCCCAGAATTTCCTTAAGTCTGAAATGAATTTTGGTCAAAACAATACTTATTGTTAAGAAAATAGTGGAGGCTTCAGTATGGGTTAAAATAAAGTCAAAAAAAATACAATTACATATTTACAAAGCAGGTTTTGTTAAATAGAGTCTGTAAAACTTTGGCCATGATAGCAAAGTTCCATATGAAAACAATGCTTGTCTAAATAAGAAAATGTTGGTAGCTTCAACAAAACATTAATGATGGTTAAGTACCTACAACTAATGTCATTTCAAATAAAACACATTTATACAGCACTAAGTCTTGCTGGGGCCGTCCACCCATAAGTTGTTGTAACCCACTTTTCAAAGTGAACCTAATACTTAGCAGTTGCTTCTGTTATTTATTTTACTGATGATCCCTTATTGTACATTTTTGGGCACTACCTTTTGGTTCACTCACCAGTAACGCCGTAATCACAATTTTCATCATCATGCCACTGGGGGGAATCAAACCTGCAACCTCCTGGTTTGCAGGGACGATCGATTTGCGATCACGGCTACCTTGTCCCCCCTGTTATATTAATGATTTTTTCCATATTTCACCTCCAGATATGAGTGATTCCTTGTCGACATCATGGTTTAATATTGTATTGGCCCCAATATAATATTCCCTTGCAACTTCATTCTTACGGGCCAATGGGTAGCCAAGGGATTCCAAGACTTGTGAGAAATGGACACTAAAAGATATAAATGGGCAATTGATAGACATAACTCACTAAATATATTATTAAATAATATTTTATACAGTATTCACTAAATGAATGGATCCATTTTAGGCAACATTTATTTTCTTCTTCTGTAAATATTGTCATATGGCTTTATAGACAGAGTCATTAAACAAAGTGCACTTACATCTCGGCCTCTTTTACTTGAATGTTACCCAAAACCTTGGAATATTTGAGCATCAAAAGCAAGTTGCTTATATTTATACTGTCCCAGTTCTAAAAAAATAGATTATGCTTAGAGGAAAAAAAATGTTTGAGCACAAGAATCAAGGAAGGCTCAAGATACGGAATTATTGCTTCAGAAGTGCTATCATATAGGGGTATTCTGATAAAAAAAATGTGTTTCCATGAGTTGCTTAAGACCATCATAGGACACTTCACACCAATTGGCAACTTTATATCTCAAACCGTTTTGGCTGGGGGAGTCTTGATGTGACAGTACATAAACAGTACTTTGAGCAAGAAAAGTAACCGGTAACCCTACGTTTGGACATGGGTTTCTGAATTATCGTTTTTACTCTTTAATTATTGGATTTAGAGGAAAACTGCATAAAATAAGTTGTCCTTAGAATAAAAATCGGGTTCGTTTTTGTTTTACCGAAAATATCAAAATCCCACCAAGACATAAGATGGCTTTTTGACCCATTCCAAACGTAGGGTTACTTTCCTGCATTTTACTACAGTGTATGTAATGAAAGTCTCCAAGGGTTTATTCCTAAACGGTAAAGCTAGAGGGCTGCAAATTTTTGTGTGAGCTATTTACATGGGTGTGTATGCACCCATAAAATAGCAGAAGGAAATATTGAGGGGAAGATGGTTTTCTAGAAGATCAAGGCCAGGGAGTAATAATTCCGTATATTGAGACTTTCTTGAGAAGATTATAGAGCACTGTACAATTATAGCTAAAAGGGCCAACCAGATCACCCAAAGAAACTAAACATTTGGATTAAAAACAATGTATTGGTTCTGAAGTTTCACATCCATTGACGAAAAGTTTAGTTACCTCAAAAAAGGCAGCAAATATTATGTTAGGTTGTGAAATATTACCCTGCTGGCCTGTTTAATGTTTGAAATTTTCAAATTATTACTCACAACATCCAAATTATAGTTTGTCAAGTTTTTATTCCATAGTCCAACTGATCCTCCGTAAAGTAAGTCTCTGGAAAACGAACTCATACCCTGGTTTGACCTCTGTCCCAATATGGCCTGAAAAGAGTAAAATCTAATATGGGATGTGGAACTCAAGGCAATCAGACTTGCAAAGGTTGGACACCCATGATAGTAAAGGCTTGCACGCCTTGCAGGAAGGGGTAATCAAGATAATTTTTAAATATTTGCTATGCATCCCTTTTTATATACTATCTGTTCAGGTTCATTGCAATATAATGCCTACCAAGGGCAAGTCCAAGAGAGCTACTGCTGGGATGGCCAAAAACTTCCGACCTATTTGACTTTGTGTGGCAGCTATTTGGAGAACAGTAACTGTTGATAAATCCCAAGCGCCGGGTCCGGGATTTGAACCCTAGCCCCCTGCATGGGAGTCTCACATGCTAACCAATCCGCCACTAGCTTACGCTCAATCAGGGTAATTATTAATTATAATACATTTTAATATATGTCGAAAGTGTATCATATTTAAGTTACATTAAACCTATAACTAATTTCCATGTATAAAATGAAGAATTACCAAGTAATGCCTCTCAATGATATGGTTTTCATTTGGCTAATTTTAAGGGTAGTTACTCATACTATCTTGACATGAAGGAGATCATTTAAATGCAATTTTTATCATTAACTGTAACCGAAATTTATCAATTACCTCTGAAAGTTGCACACTAAAATCCAAGACTTCTTGCATTTGAAGTGCCACTTCTTCCTTTTCAAATATTGTGTACAGGCCTGAGAGACTGACATTGCTATCAGTCATGCAAAAACTGAACTGTTTAGTGCAGTTGACGAGGCGGTCTTCCAGTGAATTGGTTTCGCCACTGCTAAGAAATCTGGTGTTAGTAGAAATCAAGGGTATAATAGATGTTATGTTGTACACAGGATGGAAAGGTGGACGTTTTTTTGGTTTATTCACCAAAAACATCTTCAGCTAACCAAAAGCAAAAAACTTCTTGTTTTTCTCTTAAGCTTTCGTCAAAAAAATATTCGGAATACAGGTATTTCAACAAAGTAGTCATGATAGTTTTAGAAGCATGAAGTAGCAAGAAAAAGTGGGAAAATTATAGCCCACAATGGCTGAACTGTAGTTGCATATTCTAGAATTGAATTCAATTGTTATTTTCTCATTTACTAAATCCCATCCCCACTTTAATATGTGCCTTCAATTTGTTCCAACCTACCTGCTGAGGGCTCTTGGAATGAGCCAATGAACTAGTTGACCAATGTCTTGTAGCAGATTATTTCGCGCGTATCTTTCCTTGATTAAATAGTAGTATATTCCATCATCAACAGCTTCTCCAATTGATGGCTAAAGACACGCACATTGGTTAATACGGAAGCATAAATGCGTAGGATACTCATTTTATGTATGCAGTCACAAAAGTGGAGGGAAAACCTTTTATGAAGGCAAGAGAATGGGCTCTAGTGTCACGATAGATTTTGTTTTTTTTATTCACATAACCTCTCCTTGAAAGTTGCGGCCATAACTTTTAAGGGGTTATGAAGTAGAAGAAAAGAGTAGTTTTCCTTTAAAAAAGAATTATAGTTGCAGGATAAAAGTTTAAAAAGTACACTCTTGTCTCTATAGAGAGCTGATATAAAACTAAACTAAAACTAAAACTAAAAAAGGCATTAAAAATATAATATTGAGGACTAAAAATGTGTTCAAAGTTCTGTAATTTGAATTTGCCGCCTTTTTAAATCCAGCTGCAGCAGGCTGGCCGAGCGCTGAGCAAGCTGTTGAGTTTTTTTGGCCGCAACTTTCCCACAAAAAGCATAGACAATCACACAGTCACACTTTGGCAAACTGAAACGAGGTTGCAAGGGTACGCATTCCAGTTATAAATTCAAAATCCTTGGGTGTGCGTGTATAAGGGCTCTTTTCTCGCATATCCCTGTGTGTATTAGCGGCCTTTTCCTTTTCAATTGTGTTTCAAAGGGAGTTTTCTGTAGTCAACATGAGCTCAGACGACGGAAAGAACACTTTCTCAGTCGCAGAACCTGCTCAGACACTTTTTAGTCTGCTTGAAACCTCGCCTATTAAACGTGTAATCATACTCTTGTAAAGTCAACATTTACTCCTTAAGAAATAAAAGAACCTCTGTAAAGGTAGAGAGATAGATCCTTGAGTAATATTAATAAAAATTACAAACCAAAAAAAAACAATTTTCCCCTACCCGACAGTTCCTTTCCCCATAAAAAAATTGAGTGGTACACTTGGCCTTGTAGCACTTCCAATATATCCTGTTTCGATCCGAGATAGGATCACCCGGAAATGTGTCATTTTCAGGGTTGCAATTCGGATCTGGTTGGGGAATCCCCTCGACTGAACAGAAACAGCTGCTGATTGGCCAATGGTTGCATCTGTCTTCTAGCGTAGCCCTTAATGGGTCTGAATCATACCCCTTACAGTGGAGCTTGGGGAAGCCAACGGGGAGCAGACTGGTTCCTGAAATCCAAGTGTTAGATTTGGAGATGGAAAAGATCAGGGGGAAGGGGGCCATGGTAACGGTGATTGCTAGTTGCTCGGAACTTGGGGCTTCAAGTGTATCCCTTAAAGGGTTTAAATTGTAACCCTTACATTGGAGATTGGGGAAGCCCAAAGGGAGCGGACTGGTTCCTGAAACCCCAGCCCTTATTGACAGAAGAAGTAGCCATCTCCCAGAAAAGAGAAAACGTTGGACGTCAAAAGTTCAACTCATCTCAACCCAATGAAAGTAGATATAAGAGGTAGGGCAAAGTACATCGTTACTGCTAGCCAACTGTTGCATATAGGACTGAGGGATGAGTTGCAGTCTTGCAGATAGTGCTAAGGGTCTACTGAGTCATGATCTAAGACAGTGGACACTCAGTAACTGTTGAGCTCATTTCTCAGCTATATACAGTATGAGACAGATGATCAGTCTGGATGGATCTGCGCTTTCCCTCTCTCTCACTGATTGGCTGCAGTGTCGCATGTAAGTGATGACGTCACTACAGTCATAAGCTGATATATGAGACAAAACGAGGTTGCGTTACTCTGCCCCACCTTTGGGTATACTTTCATTGTCTCAACCGTAGACTGAGTGACTTAGCCCCAGATAGCTAGGCCTATCTTCTACCTTCAATTTCCTCCAAATTCGAGAAAGAATTGGATCCAAAATTTTCCCCTTTTAAAAACTAGTAGATGGTATATCACCTATTGCTTCCACCTTGTTTGTCAATCTCCTTGCTGAAACCCAAGTGTTAGAGTTGGAGATGAAAAGTTCAGGGAAAAGGGGGGTATGGTAGCCGTGATTTCAAGTTGCTTGGAACCCGGGGCTCTGAAGGTTGCGGGTTCCAACCCCAAGGATGATCCGTCAAATTAAAAAAAAAGTTCAGGGGGACTTTAACAAAACAACCCTTACAATAATTATAGTTTTATAAATTCCATACCTCTCATTTCGGCAAAATCTGAATCCCGATCATAATCCTTGTCAGCATTGATTCCAACCCAATACTTGTTGGAGTGTTTATTCAATGTCTCAATAAACGGCAGAAATAAATCTTTTGGACGATTAACGCCCGTCTCTTTAAGAGACTCTTCGGCTTTGTAGTAAAACACAGGGTAGACATTGCTGGCTTGGGCACTCATATAGTCATCAGAATATTCTGGAAAAAATATCGTCTTATGGTATACCAAGAGTATGTGATGTATCTTATTAATATGTGCTTTAAGCAGAGACTTGCTTGTGTTGCGGAAATTCACTCGAATCCTTGCTGTACTTAATCTGAGTTCCAAACAAACTCGGAAACTCATTTTTGACCTCTTCTGAGTCTGAAATTGGAACTCCTACCTTAGTGGTCTCTATGTTACAACAGATTGTGTTTTTTTTTCATTTGGTTTAAATTAAATAATGTTGTACAGATGCTTGATAGTTGATACTAAGTCAACCATGGTAGCAAGTTGAATTTTGCTCTGTGTTTGCATCATTGGCATTTTAAGTCATACAGGTAGTGGATCATTAAATTGAGAGTATATGTTTGATTTAATCATGGACTCAATAACTGTTCTATCACTTTTAAACGGTACTTGGTCCAAATAAGTTTAACTTTAGGCTACCTATAACAAGTTCGTCATGTCTCAGGGCAAATACTTGTTCAATCAACTTCATCCAGTTCTTCAAGAGATTACTGAAGCTCTGCCGGAGTTTGGACCCACTTCTGGACTCACAGTGGCTGGGATTAGTGATGGATTCAGAGCAGCGAAACTGAGCAAGACTGAGGACGGCTCTGTTGAAAAATACAGAAGTATTATTGAAATATTTTCAGACATACATTGTAGAGGTGTATTTCAAATTCTTTTTACCAACCTTTCGATATTATGTGGATCTGGATGTTGATCTGAGCAAATTGTCACTGTAGGAAATGGAACCTGGCTTGGGTGGAGATCATACAATTCCACTGTGTTGCTCAGAGCTCTAAAATGGGTTGTATGTGAATATTATGCAAATTATAGTACAATGGGCATGAGTGAGTTCTTTATCCTTCAACCCTTTTAGTTTAGTTTGAACCTGAGGTGAATCTATTCAAACAATTATCAAATGTTACTTTCTCTTACAGGCAGAAAATATTGTTACAATATTATTAAACTGAGTTTTGAATGTCAATGTGTCAAGGTGGGGGCTCTCCCTTGCATAGTAATTGTGTAATATTAGCCTTTATGTTGATTAAATATTACAAACCAGCTTATTATATTGAATGTTCTGTTAACTCGTTTTGTAGAACTTACTCCGTATCCATTTGGACAACAGCTCTTGTCAGAAGGCACACAGAAATGATAATTATGGTAATTATGAAAATCCAGAATAAATCCTCAAGTCTACAAAGGAGAAGAATATAAGTTCCTTTTTGTGATTTGAAGAATAATTGTCATTTGAATATATACGAATATGCAACTCAGCTCAGGATTTGGGATTGATCTGAGACCAAAGTATCTGTTATTCAGATAAAAACATTTGTTTCCCTCAGAGAAAGCTCCTACACTGGAAGGAATGAGGAAGACTTTTTGGTTAATTCACCCAAAAAAACTTCTTCAGCTAACAAGGTGTGAATGTTTGTCAAGAGAACGGAAAACGGTAAATTCACTGAAAAAAATGTTTCTTTCCCTCTGATAACAAGAAGGAAATCATAAGTTTTTTGGAAGATTTTTTGTGAATTAACCATAAACCTTTCTCCGTTCCTTCCTGAGTAGGAGCTCTCTAATGGGACCTTTACAGTAATTTATCAACCTTAACAGTCCATATTTCATAACTCACTTGTGTCTTCCAACAAAGAGATATGCAAGCCCATGAATTGACGCGTCACTACAAAAATTACACACGACATCCTTGGCCCTGGTTAAGCAACCTGGTTTTGATTCCATCGTGTTTCAGCAATCATTCAAGGACCCACAGACAATTCTTGTTTTAATCTGTTTTAGTAACAGTCTTTACAGCAAACAATTTAACATGCGTTGGAGTAGAAAGCTGCAGCAAAAGTAACTGTTGCAAGTTGTACTTCTTTGGTGGACAACATTGTTATTCAAATTACTCGCTTTTATAACGATTGGGTTTTACGTTAAAAACAGTCAATCCCAAATAATGCTATTTCCCTACAGAATTAATTAAATGTTGGTTCTAGATCAAAGATTACAATTCTAGCTACATTTGCCACGACTTGTTTTTCATTAGTTATTTTGGTAAAAGTAAAAGGTCAATAGGGGCTGAGTTAATTGGAATAATATTTGTCAAATATTTGAACTCACAAATATACTGCCAAGCTTATGACAAGTGCAGAGTACAAATTTTGGGGGTGTAAATCTAGCACTGGACAACTAAAACCCCTATTTTACTATCTTAGCAACTATAATATTCTCAGCCTTGGCCTTCTATCCCAATAAGAACTGTAATCTCTTTGTTTTGCACCACCTTTATCGCTAGATGGTGATGTAGGTTGTACGTAAGATCCTAGTAATGAAAGCCATTTACTAGATCTTATGACCTGCAGCGCCATCTACCGGTTAAGAGGGTGCAAAACAAAGAGATTGTGTTTCCCATTGGGGAATAAGATTGTACAAGACGAGCTGCGCCTTCAGCTTCTCTAGCATTCAAAGCCCCTCCTAAGCTAAATTATATGTGTTTTTACTTAGTAATGGATTGCCCCTGGCCTAATACCCGCTACTGTTATTTCACGGCTTTTGGTTTATTCCAAGGTACTACCCTTTTGGGTTCATCCACCAGTGTGCCTTATGGCTTATCCTCTATTTATGGGAGAGTCCTCATGTCTCTGTAAGGCGGGAGAACATCTCCCAGAGGTGTTATGCTAACAATTATTTATTACTTTAATTAATAGCCTTTAGTACATGATTTTTGTGATGTAGTTCATATTTTGCGCCAAGCGCTGTTTTTGTATTTTTCGCGCCAAGCTGAGCGCTGATGATGTTATTGTTGTTGTTATTTTGAGCAGAGCGCCATCTGTGGATCAAGCGCCAATGCTGATGTTTTTCACGTGTGTGAGTGTATGCGCGTTGTGCGTGTGTGAGTGTGATCCAGTCCATGTAAAAACTGTCCATCCAGACAGTGATGCGGTGGGGGGATTCAAACCTACGACCATCATTGTCGCAGGCCGACACCTTGGCAATGAGCCACCACAGACCCCCAAAAATGTGGTCCCTCTGTGAGAAGGAACAGATGATGGCACTTGATGGCACAGATGATTGGCACTTCGTTGCCGATCTTGCCCCAGGCTTGAGGTTTTGTCTCACAGATGGAAGCCTATGGGGGCAAGCTAAGCACAGGGGGTTGACAAAGGCTGAACAAAATGCAAACTTGCCCTGTACTCTACCTTTTTTTACTGTGGTAATTGCGTTTATTATCATGATGGTTTGTTTACATACACTCCGATGGTTACAGTATCACTACTCAATTCCATCTTCCGTCGTCCTCCTCTCATGGTACTACCTTTTCAGGTTCATTAATATACGCCCGAGTTCCACTTAACATTCCACTATGCCCGGCCTGGCCCTCATCCCTGCGCGCCAAGGCCCCTCTCCATACCACACCGTTTGACCACTATTTATACTCGTCGGTCTTTGAGAAGTGGTGCAACACGTTTGTGCTGTATGAATTCTAGGAGATTGTGAATCTCCCATTGATTTGGATTTTCATGATATCTGTGTAAGATTACCCTACTTATGTCGCTAAGTGCTGGGCAGAGAGTTAGATGCTTGGAGTCCTCAATTTCATCGTCTCCACAGACCCTGCAGTACTTGGTAATGCTAGAGTCTATTTTGTGTAGATGTCGACCTAAAAAGTTGAATCCTATCATGAATTGTGTCATCAGATCAATGTTTGTCCTGTTCAGTTTCAGTAACTGTTTGGATTTGATTAGGTCTACTTTTGGCCAAAAGTATTTTGATTGTTCCCTTGCTGTGGTAGCCTGGTACCTTTTGTTCCATTCTTCTATAGCACGGGACTTTATGAGCTTCTTCCTGTAGGAAAGTGGTACTCGGTGATGCTCCTTTTCAGCAGCATCTAATTTTCGTCCTTTGTGAGCGAGCTCATCTGCACGTTCATTGCCTTCATATCCGGCATGTCCTTTGATCCAGCTGATAAACACATCATTGTTGTCCGTTAGAAGTTTTAGTTGTTTTTTTGTATCCAATGTAAGTCCGTCATGGAATATGTATCCTTTTAGTGCCGCTATCGCAGCTTGGCTATTGGATTGTATGTGAATGATTCTGTGTGTGATTCCTATTTCTAATAGGTATGTGGTCGCTTTCTTGATTGCCATCATTTCCGCTTGAAATACTGATGCTTCGTCTTGAAGTCGTCCTCTATCTTCGTGTTCAATGTGTCCGGAGATCGTGTAGCCATATCCGAATGTATTTTTGTATCCAGATCCATCTGTGTAGATTTGTATGTCAGGTTCTTCTGGTTCTGTGAAGATCACTTGTTGGTGGATATCTAGTTTCCTTATTCTGTCTGTTTCCATTCTTTCGGGGTAATAGTAGTTGGTAAGAAGTTCCATTGCGTGTCTGAATCCTGCTTGTGTATTTTGGTGTGTTGTTGAGTTCCAGTAGATTTCATAGGTTCCCTTGATGTTATGGTATGTGTTGACGGCTGTAGTCTCGATAGAAATATCTAGTGGCATGATTCCAAGCATCATCATGAGACCATCTGTTGGAGCATTGCCAATTTGGTTTGAGATGATCGTGCACGCGATTCTGTTAATCTTTTTTAGTTCAGATTTATGTTTTGGTGTAATTTTGTGTGCCCATATATGCGCTGCGTATGTCATTGTAGGTTTCGCGACTGCTTCGTATGCGTATTTGAGCCATTTGGGATTAGGGCCATGTTTTCTGGTAATTCTGTTTTTAAGAATTGCCAGTTTTTGTTTTGTTTGTTGTAGTTTGTGTGTGATGTGTTTGTCAAATTGTAATTTGTGATTGATTATGACGCCCAGATATATTTGTCCTTCGCGTTTGTTTCCCTCTTTCACTGGATTGTT
>LR142258.1:0-10791 GCA_900659605.1 Tisbe holothuriae | reverse complement strand
ACCAGAAAATATATATATATTACTACTTACATCGAAATAGGACAACAATGGAAGGGAATCTACACAGAGACAGACAACATTGCACTCTTTCTCCCTATTTCTCTCAGCTCAGCTCTGTAGTGACGGTCTCTTCTTCCCTTTATATCACCAAACCACTTTCTAAAAGAGCTCTTTTTACATGAGTGTTGTCACAAAAATCATTTTTACCGCAGCAACCTCTCCATATTTACTTAAACCTCCTTGGATTTACTTAAACCTCCTTGGTTCCAGGGTTGGCCATGGTTGCATGTTGTCCAGTTGGACAGAGTGTTGATGCCTAAAAGAATGGCCTCCCGGAGGATACTCTTGGTCTCGTCACATTGGCCTTGTAGAAAACTTTATTGCAATTCTCTAGGCAATGGGTCTCTCCAGGTCCAATAGGCAGAGAGTGTCCATTAAACTGGTGTGCCTTGACCCCAAGGCAGATCCTGCTCAACACCCCCTCCGGACGGTCAAGGGTTTTAAATACCCTCTTGCAAATTGAAATTGCAACATTATGAGCCGGTGAATGGCCTTGTTTTTTGTGCAGGGATGATCCAGCAAGTGAAAATAAAGTGCCTACTGTTTAGTAAATTTATATGTCACCTGGTATGTATATTTCCATAAAAAAGCTGCTTTTCTTCAGGATTGGAAAGGTCTAGTTACTCTGCGAGACGTGCCAAGCGCTCTCATTGTGATCGATCTTCACCTCTCTGATCAGTCCACTCCCAAGGATGGCACACTACTCCTGGCAATTACAAATAAGCACAGCTACCTTGATAGCATCGCCAATGAACTCTTACCAGGATACAAGGTCACTGCCAAGATCAAGGCTATGACCATCACGGCTGCGAGCAACTTGCCTGCAGTCACAAGGAATAAACGTCAGTGCCTATTCCCCTCAGAGAACCTAAAAGAGGACAGTCAGTTCAGGCAATATCACCAGGAAAACTGCCGTCTGGAATGCAAGATGGAACATCTGTTTAAATACCTGAACTTTACCTGCATACCCTGGGATGTGCCCAACTTCTCCTGGGTGGACAGAATCTGCCCTGGGGTTGAGTCACGCCGGTTCAAGGACGCTCTACTTCAATTAGACCTGGAGTGTCCCCACTGCCTGGAGGATTGTGAGAAGGTTTTCTACGAGGCAAATGTCAACATGCTGAAGATTGACGCTACTCACATGTGCAGAGATCGAGAGCTGTTCCAGAGCATCTTCCGGGAGGAGGAGGCCATTGTTTTTAGAAACCGACACTCTATCCGACTGGGCTACCTGCAGGGAGACATTGCAGAGACCAAATACTGTCACTACAAGCTAGAGACTGACATCATCATGTTGTACATTGATCATATGACCCAGATCATTGAGATCCACATCCAGAAGGGGACCATTGTCCTGGATCAGATTGGTGTTGTTGGTGGAACTCTATCTCTCTTTATTGGATGCTCAATGTTCATCACTTTTGAAGTGATCCAACTCTTCCTCTTCCTCGTCAGTCATACCAGCTACACTAGCCACCATGCCCAGGACATTGACCGGTCGCATCCCCTGAGGGACATATTCTTCACCTACTGCTCCAGAGCTACTCTTCATGGAATGGTGTTCATCCAATCTACCAGACTCATTCTTGGGAAACTCATGTGGTCCATGCTGATACTGGTGGCGATGATCATAGGGATCGTCTTGTCTCGTTGGACTGCAATGGACTTTGAGGAGAACTCTTTTGTGCACATTTATTCTTTGGCTGGCAAGAGCATCACTGAGGTGCAATACCCGACGGTGACGATCTGCCCGGTGCAGTTCAGTGATAGGTGGAACTTCCAGCGCATCTTGTTCAACCAGGTGGAAATGTTTGAAAACGATCAGCTGTCGTCAGAGATCCTGGAGGAGTTTTCAGAGTTCTGGACGAGACTTGTCTCCCACAGCTGGATTTCGGAGAACATTACAATGAAGTACATCAAAGAGGGTTTGCCAGACTATTGGAAAGACCAGGCAAATAGTGGGGATCCCAAGGAGATGGCCAAGCTTCTCTATAGAGATATTGTCTCAGGGACTCTCCCGATAAATGGGGATTATTCACCAATGATTGTGGCAGAGGAAGCTGGCTTAATCAAGGTTGATGTGGGGAATATAGTTGAATTTCATACACTATCTCTTAACTGAACTGGAGGAGTAGATTTAGTGGTTTACGAATTTCGAGTGTCCAATAGCAGCTCAGGCGAGGGTAAAACCTAAAATGATATAGGATAGAATAGTGCCTTTGATATACTATTTACACAGGAGTAGCATGTTCAGAGTTTTATGTATCGCCCATTGCCACTGGACTGTATCAGCTCTCTGCAGCTTGTCCATGATCAGCTGCACTGTCGAACCCTTATTCATGGAAAGTACGCCTCCATAAGATACAAGAATGTTGTCGGTGTGCCAAAGCCATCCATGATTGGTCTTCCTGGTCTTAATGGTATGATCTAAATGAATGCATTGACATTACTCAATTATTTCTCTATATAGAATGTCACACTGGTCACTATTACAAAGGAAACTGTTATTTAGTTGTTCCTACAAGCAACTATGATTATAAACCATGCAATGAATTCCTTGGATTTTTTAAGATTATTTATGACGGTCATGTCCCAGTAGTAAACGTAAAGGATATCCCATTGGAAGCACCTGTTGACTATGAATTCATTGAAAAATGTAAATATGCAGGATGGTTGATATTATCATGTACAGCCAGCGAGCTAAGCAAACAACTCTCTTTAATAATAATGCAGCCCAGTGGCTGGATGAAAATAATAGTAAACAGAGAAGCGTACTTGAGCGTATTTTTTCAGGCAGAAGTGGGGATTTTGGAGATCATTGTGGAGGAATTACAGATGACTCTTTGCAGGATGGTCTGAACGTTATTTGTAAAAAGCCGTTATCTATAGGTATGAATCTTATATAAAATAATGTTTTATCTAAGGTATGAATGCATTATTTGTTTAAATTTCAGATAGGAACTTAGTGTCATTTAATGATGTCATCCCAATAGAAGATTTGACATTTTACAATACGGACATGTTTTGCGCTCAATGCAGGTTGGCAACAACAAAAATGAATGGAATTTTGTACTAAATGTGTTTACATGTCTCTCAGGAATAATTTACAACATATAGTTCAGCTTCTTATTCTACATGGTATCAAGTTTTATAATATGGGAAGTCTTATTTCCAATTTTGCCGAGACTGCTGTTGGGAGTACCTTTAACCCATCTTACATGTATGGACAGAACAGGTATATGTACATAAATCACATTTGATACTTCTGTTTGAAAGTTAAATGGTACACAATATTAATCCTGAATGAATTGTAGGCTCATCATTGAGAGAAGCCAATACAATATAGAGTTGTACGAACTCTATGCCAATCAACTGGACCAGCTATTGGGAAACTCAGCCAAATCTAGCCCGGACATTCCTCTCATTGAGCTGCCTGTGCTGTTGGAGCCCCTATCTGACTTTCAAGGGTCTCTCAACCTCACCAATCGGGAGCTGGGAGCCAGACGGATATATTATGTATTCTACAAGGAGTTTCTTAAGGAAAAGGTAACCTTTATAAACATCATATTGCCTCCGCTCATATTCAATAATTGATTTAGGGCAATTATAAATTCCTCGTTTCCGACGCTATGCTGGACTACAAGCAATACCTTGGCAACTTCAACTACGCTTTCATACTGGATCCCATCATTGAAAGAGTCAAGGAAGCGAGAGAGGGCGCCATAGACGACATTATGCTGTCCTTCTCCGAGGATGCAGGACTGACGGTGATCAGCAAGCTCATGACTGAAAACACCCTTGGCAACAGGCTGCAGCCTCACCTGAGCCATGTCATGTTCGTCATGAAATACTCCAAGGCTATGATTAACATTGTGCCGACTGAAGGTGACAAGGACCGGATGGCTAACTTGACAGTGAAGAGTCTGCCCATGAACCGGAACCGGTCGCCCAACTGGGACGACTACAGACTGTGGAAGCTGAGCAGTGGAGAGTGGGTTCAGAACCATGACTCAGTCACAGAAATGGATCCGGAGTTCGCCTCTGTGACCGACTGGACTCGGCTGGAGTCGATGCTCGCCTGCGTGAGTAACCACGACAGGAACGACAACAGTACCAGCGAGGTGCTTGACTGCAAGAACCAGTTCAGCCAGGTCATGACGGACCGAGGTCTCTGCAGCAGCATCAACAGCATCGTGCCAGAGATACAATTTCATAAACAGAGCCATGGGTATGTGAAGAGCTTTCAAGATGTCTTTCGAACATCGGCATTGGAGCATCCAACCCCTGGGATCGGGTCTGGCAAGGCGCACACCATCAGCATCATCCTGGATGCCCACTCTGCCGAGATCCAGGGCACCGAATCCGGCCACTTCCTCGTGTCCGTCAGCAGCTTCCTAGACAACGTGGACACGCTCTCCGGCATCGAGGTCAACACCGGGCAGAAGGCCAACCTGCTCATCCAGGTCACCGAGATCACGGCTGACACGGGCGTGCGAAGCTTCGGCATTGACAGGAGAGGCTGCCAGTTTGCAAATGAGTGGACGAAAAAGTCCGACCTGTTCTCCAGCTACTCCCAGCTGAGCTGCTCGTTTGAGTGCAGACTGGATCTGGCTGTGACAGCTGCTGAGTGCCTCCCATGGGACATGGTCCGGCCTGACCGGCTGAGTCACATCCCCATCTGCACGCAGAACAAGGTGACGGACTTCTACCGGGTGATGCAGAACAAGTCTCTGAACGATGGCGAGTGCGCGTGTACCAAGGACTGTGATGGGTTCATCTATGATGTGGCGGTGGACACAATGTTGGTGGATGCCGAGGTGGAATGTGCAGATAAGGATCTCAAGTATCTAGCTTATTCAAGGTAATGAACTTGTTCTACAATGATTTTTTTTGGCAGTCATTAAATAATTTCATTTAGAATCAATCACATAATGGATGAGTTTCATTGGAATTACACTCTCATGAGTAAATGGTATGTTGATCATTATGGCCATCAGGACATGACCATGTACACAAGGTAAAGAGTGTAATTATGTCGTATTCCGTCTAAAAATGATCAATCATGGCCCTGTTTAAATAGGTGTGTTCAAAAAGTGTCCAAGGACTTTTCCTTTGTGTCCATCATTCTTTCATCTTCAGAGGTTTCAGTCTCAACAATGACAAAGAGATACAGCTTTGTGGACAAAATTGGGATTGTTGGTAAGCAGTTACTCTGGCTTTGCATGATATATGGATAACATATTACTGTCTATCATCAGGAGGAACACTTGGTCTATGGACTGGTTTTAGTCTTATTTCTTCAGTGGAGTTTGGCTATTGGATGTTTGTTGCAATTACTTACAAATTACACAGTTGATGATTTTCACAAAAAATATATCCTTTGGCAAGATTTACATGGATATCGACCCAATTTATTATATAGTAAAGTTGAGAATTTAATGAGAACTGTAAGACTTATTTAAAATATAATACATTTGTACAACCATTGGTTAAAAAGTACTGGGGGCTAATATCTACCCATAAATATCTTAGGTAGACCAAATGTTTAAGGAATGTGGAAATTCACCAACATGGTTTCAAGTTGACTTATCAACTCTGCAACAAAATATTTATAGCCAGGCTTTCGGTATGTTCCTATTTCTACTTTTCCTCGATTACTTCTTAACTGTCAAGCGTATTTTATTACTCTTCATCTCAATGTTCGCATGGAGAGCATATCCCCATTGACCTCATGGTCAAGCCCGGGTGAGATCGGTGCCTCAAAGACAACGTCGCTGTTACTGTCTCCTCCTCCTCCACCGTAGACTGGGTTGTCATAGGCCATGGAGACCTCAGCCCGGGGCAAGGAGGCGTTGTCGTCGCCGGCTTCACTAGCGGCGCGCTGTTGTCCATTGAAGATTCTAAAGAGGATACAAGTTATATATAGGAGGACTGTGAAGGACTTAAATGGAATCTTCACCGATAATTCTCCTTCTGCTTCTTGAGCTGACACCACCTGAACGTCAGCCCTGCAGCCAGTAGCATCAGCAGCGCCACCACCACTCCCAGCACAATCTCCGCCGTCATGACGGATGACATGTGCGACTCAGCCTGCTTCTGCTCCTCGAACTCAACCTTCTTCTCCACGTCGGGCTTCTCGCAGGTGTCGCGGCAGGACTGCTGAGTGGCGAAGTTGTTGCTGTTGCCGTGACAGCCGCCGTAGAGGAAGGGGGCGCAGCGTTGTGTGGAGCGGCTGAAGTACCAACGGTCGATGGCAGCGCGGCAGGGGCCGGTCACTCTGAAGAAAACAATATTGAGTTTATAGCCGGCTAACCCTTCCCAGAGATACGTAATTTATCTTGTCTTTGGATTGTTCTTATAGGGCTGTATAAGTCCTGGCATAACCTGGTATTAAGACCATTTTCATATCATTTTACCTCGGCATTTCACAGACAGTAGCATTTGCCAGTACAGTCGTCGAGTTGACCTTCCTCTCAGCCCCAATGCAGGTCCTCAAGCATTCACCCCGACTGAAGAAGTTGTTGTTGTTTCCATTACAACCTGGAATGAAACCAATACCCGCTGTTCTCTGAATGAATCATATAGATAACTCACCAGAGTATTCAAACTTGTTGCACTGTCTCTCAGTGGGATCATAGTGGTACCTCACCATTCTGCCCTTGCACGTGCCCTCCTGGGGTAGCAGCATGCAGTCACCCAGATCAAAATCTGGGTCCGTCAGAATCTTCTTGACTCGTCTTCTTGAGGGCAGCCGGGGTGGGCGAGTTGGGTGAGTAGTCTTCAGGCAGAGGGTCATACAAACGGCTTTGGAGACAAACTTGGGATCCCCTTTACTAGTGATCAATAAAATAATACACTGTTATACTGTGCGATTGGCGGTATTATTACCAGGTTTCCGTGGAGAAGCAAGCATTCAATACCTCAGAGTATTGCCAGGTAGTTGTGGTGCCATTGGAACAGTTTGTCTGCGTCTAAAGACAGTCCATTAGTAAGGATGAGGCTAATGCTCAAGTCAAGATCATACCTGATTAAATTTGCAAATCGTGGGCACTGGCTTTGTCAGAGTTGTGGTGGTAGTGTTTCCATTCTCACACATTGCTTTACAGTCTTGGCGAGTAGAGAAGAGATTGTTGCTTCCCCCACACCCAGAGTAAATGAACCGAATACAGTGTCCCCTGCTGGAGTCAAAAACAAACTTGGGCACCATGGAATGGCAGTTGCCTCTAATGATGGGTTGCTGGCAGTCATCTGGAGTATGTTTTCTGGTGCTCGTAATGATTGTTGTTGTGGTAGTCGTTGTTGTAGTGGAAGACTAAAACACTCTCAATGTGCTTTTAATCTCTCCTGTTACTTGCATGCAAAATACCTGTGTAGTGACAGTAGTTGTTTCATTTGTCATGTGATCCTTGCAAGCCGATCTACACTCCTCCACAGACTTAAAGTTGTTTCCATTCCCACCACACCCTCCATAGACAAAGCTGATGCAATCCATGGATGCAAGATCGAAGTAGAACCTCTCATCCGAACTATGACAAAGACCTTTTGACTCGCGAAGAAGGCACACATCGGTAGAGGGCGTGGTGGAGGTTGTGGAATAATCTAAAAATATATAGCATGTCAATAAGTTTTTACAGTCAAAAGCATATCACCTACCTTTGCACTTTGCCTCACAATCAGTGACAGTTTGGAAATTATTTGCATTTCCCTTGCAGCCACTGTATGTGAAAGGAATGCAGGTCTTGTGATGGAAATCGAAGTAGAATCTAAAACAGAGAATTATAGTCTCAATAGTTATTGACAACTGTTGATAGGTTCAGTACCTAGCCATATTCATCTGACACGGTCCCTTAGATGGCGGCATTGCGCATGGGAATGGCAGAGTTGTTGTTATTGATGTTGTGGTAGTTGTTGCAGTTGTTGTTGCTGTTGCAGTTGTTACTGTCTGATTTAATGCCTTATTCGTCTGAAGGATGCTTAAATCGTCCAATACAATTAAGGATCTGGTACCGGCACTCTCCCAGGCTTCAATTCGGATCTAACAAGATTAACCAGGCTAGAAACAGCATCAACATTCCATGAACAGTCTTACGATCGTTTCATTGTCGGCTTGATGGCTTCGGTACAAACTGTCGGGAAAGAAGACCTTGTTGGCTGATTGGCCACCCGTTGGCACTGCCACCTCATAATTATGCCATAACTGCAACATAAAGTCTCATATTCAGTATCTATTGGTTAATTAAACGCATTACCGTTTTGTGCACACCCTGACTAAGAAAATCAAATGCCAGATCCCGGCCAATGTAAATCTTGAAGCCAGGATTGAGCTCATCAAAAAATCGCGGCAGGTTCGGATTAATTGTTCCACAGAGACGGAGACTGAACCTGAGCAGCACGGTGGCGTTGGGAACGAGATGCAGGGCGTGGAGGAGCTTGGGACGACTGAAAGTAAGACCTTATTAACTAAGTTATGAGCAAATGTGTTTCTTCACATACCCCATAAAAGGACTACGGATAGGCACGGGAGCTGCCACCTGAGTAGACGTCTCATTGGAACCCTCCCTGATGTGCAGCCTCGTGGCCATGTTGGACGCCATTGGGATGAGCCGCCAGTGACGGACCTTCCAATCGCCGAAACCAGAGTCAAAGTCGATACTGACGTTGCAGGGAAGGGAAGATGACGAAGAAGAGTTGTGCGAACTCTGTCGAAGAATACAACATTAATTTAGTTTTTGCTCTTACATCTTGAAAGGAACATCAACCATTTTCATATAAAATCAATCATTACCTCCATCAAGTCTTTAACCTCCGTCTCATTTCTTTCCTTCCCCAGGGTGCAGATTGACTCACAAGCAGTCTTTGCGTGGAAATTGTTCTCGTTACCATCGCACCCACCGAAGGTGAACGTCTTACAGATCTTGCTAACCTACGAATATACGTTCTATGTTATGAATGATATTATGAAAATGCCATATATGGCATACCGGATCAAAGTAAAACCGCGTAAATGTATCTGAGCATGGCCCACGTTCGGGAAGGAGGTCACAGAACTCTGGCGCCGCCCGCTCCGAGCTCAGCTCCCTGGTCAGGGTCACGTTGTGGGCAAGCTCAGTCTCCTCCTCGGCAGAGGTCTCCAAGCGGAACCAATTCTCGTTGCTCTGAAAAAATTATGAGTGGCATGTACACCCATTTAAAAGTAAAACGACCTCAGTTAGGTTCAATGATCAACTAAATCAAGCATTAAGCCATTTGGCTTCGGTGCACGAGGATAACCATTAGTGAGCGTCCGTGTCAGAATGGAACAAATGTTTGTCGTCTAATATTGGCCGTACTTTTCAAGTTTTCATTCATTAGGAGACATACGTTAAAGTTATGTTCACTAACACTCACACCTCTGACTCGGTTCATTCATGACCATTCTTAGCATGACGAACATCACGGATCCCGGCTCCGATCCCCACAATGGCCGCCGCCGGCGATCCGCCCCAGACCTCTTCCCTCATCCGCCCAACAAGGTCCCCCAGGACGCGGAATCCAGGCGTATCACCGACATCATCGGATTCCCGAGCCACTTCTTGAAACCGGAACAGCCCAGACACATTAACCAACAGACAAGATCTCCTCCAACCTGCCAAAGACCAGAAAGGACTTTGCAAATGAGGCCTTCTTCAGAAGGGCCGGCATCGAATGTGCAAAAGGAACCATCAAAGAATCACGATATTCTAAATGCTATCCTGATGGATATGGCGAGTAATAATAGCAACAGCAACAGCTCTAACCTGCTGAGAACTCCAAGCTATTCGTCTGCGTCGTCTGAGTCAACGACGTCCTCCATCCGGAGTTCAGCTTCATCGTCTCCGGCCGATTGGGGAAGGTCAAGACAAAGGGATTCGTTCAATAAGCGAAAAGAGGGGGAGGAGCCTCGGTTCAAGAGAAGGAGGAGGACGAGGTGGAATTAATGAAAAAAGTTATACATTATGCAATATGTTAATGAATAAAGTTATACAAGTTATACCCAGACTAAAAGTGGCATAAAAGAGTTACCTTTTCTCTCATGTCCACCTCTGGCTCCCGTTCACTCGCAATCTCCTCGGTCTCATTCAAGGACAGCTTGACGATGAAGTCATCGATGGCGAGGAGGCCGTCGCCATGGGAGCCGAGGACCGTCAGGCGGAGGCTCAGGTTCCCGCTGAAAGTTGCAGTAGTTATATTATATTTTTTGCCAACTGCCACATAATTGTATAGACAAATATGTGCCTTCTACGATACCATATAATGTATAAGTAAACATTTTAATCATGTACCCCGTTTTGTTCTGAGACCCATCTCTCCAGTCCAGTTTGGAGAACAGCCTGAACTGATTCCATTCCCCATCAGCATAATGCCCCTTGTTCTCCCGAACCACCTTGGCGAGGTTAAACACCAGGTAGTCGTCGTAAAGCACCTCCAGGGAAGGGTTCCGTGCCCATATCGAGGTCTAAAACATCTTGTATAATACGGATTATAAGGCCTCTTGAGCGTTTCCGGTTTTCGCCGACAGCAGACGTCTCTCGTTTCACCAAGAAAAGTTTGACCGGCTCAAGGTGGGAATCGGGGCCAGAAAACCCTCCCAACTGGTCCGGAATCCCTCCCTCACCCCCCCACACCCACTGGGAGTGTCCATTATGGGCACGCCCTAGTGAAAACCCCCAAAACCCCCATCTGTCCTTCTCAGGACAAAACATGTCTGGAAAC
>LR142257.1:0-10793 GCA_900659605.1 Tisbe holothuriae | reverse complement strand
TTGTATTAGATTAACACTGCATTTCCAGCCTCCTACTTTTATTACCTTAACACTGCATTTCCAGTCTCACACTCTCTCTCACGCAACCTCTTCTAAATTATAACAGTCGAATCTGGAAACGAATCTGGAAACGAGCCTGGAATGAGTCTGGGATTGCAATTTTAAAATGAACTAAACTAGGCGGGAAGTATATTTTAAGTCTGGGAACAACCGAAATTAAGACGTTCAAACTTCAACCATATTAAACTTTGGAAGCTCATTTTATTTTTCACAAATTGCAACTTTTATAGTGGCAAACAAAATATGTCCAATTAGAATACAGAGAACGCTTAAAACGGTATGCACCCTGACTTTCTTGGTTGCTGGCGACTTCAAGTTTTGGTACATTATAGTCCATTGGTCGACTTGCATCTGCAGACCAGATCTCAGAAGTATAATTTTTAGCCAATACCAAATTGACAAAATCCAATGTACAGTTGTCATACCCTTGCCAGAAATCGATATTCACGTTGTCACCCAATACCAAATTTACGGATTCCATTGTAGTATTGTCAGCCGAATGCCAGAAATCAGTAGTTAGGTTCTTCTTGGGCGCGAGCAAATTGACCAAGTCGAATGTACAATTACCATATCCTTGTGAGAAATCAGTAGTAGTATTCGATACCATATTGGCAGAGACCATGGTACCATTATCAGTTTCACGCCAGAAATCCAATGTGCCATTATCTGTGGTATTCATGAAATCAGTAATCAAGGTAGAAGCCATGTCAGAGCTTTGAGCTACGCGACCCCCAAGAGGACTGGCCCTAGCCAAGGTGATGCCAGCAAATAGGATGATTAGAAGGTTCATAATTTGTCTGGCTAGTGTACTTGATGCAACTGATGATTGCATTTGGAAAGACAATTGTCTTATATACCCGTAGTAACATTTGTGTAATTTTAAGTAAATTTTGCAAGCTTGCAAGGTCACCAATCTTTTGAAGTGTAATTATATAACACTATTACATTGCATTAACATGCATGCATGCACTAAGGTAAACAATAGACAACAGACTTTGCACTATTCTTAATCTAAGGCGAGACATTAGTTAATCATTGAGCTGCAAGTTCACAAGAAAAAAGATACACATAATGAAGGATTTTACTTGTTTTACAAGCTTGCAAGGTCGCCAATTGCATTTTTACGTGTAACTGCGCAAACATTGACATAATTGCAGTATTTATGCACATGTTGAAGTCTTCAAATTCATTTACCCCAGCAGTTTATGGTATTTAATAATTTTCACAAGAAAATAGAGACGTATTATGAAGTATTTTAGCTGTTTTGATAGCTTGCAAGGTCGCTAATTGTATTTTTACACGTAATTAACTATGCAAATATTGACATAATTGCAGTAATTATGCACATGTTCAAGTCTTCGAATTCATTTATTCCAGCAGTTTATGGTATTTAATAATGTTGTATTTGTAATCATTTACTCCAATCATTCTTTCTCAAAAGGACATTTTTAATATTCAAGCATATGTTTTATATAAATATTTTAATAATTACTTTTAGGCTACTCTGAGTCTAACTTCAACACATTCCAAGAATTTACCGCTTATGTAGAACCTGCTCTAACTCCGCTTTAAGAATATATTTAGACACTTTTATGTAATTATTGAACAGCTAATTTACTGATTAATCAATTAGTACTTGAATGTCAACTTGTAATTACAAATAATCATGTTCAATACTCATTTAACTATTGCTGGCAAAGTCCTTTCTTGGTCTTTCTCTCATCCCCCTTTCCGTGTAATAACAAACGGCCGTCTCGTCCTCTTGACCGCTTCCATGACTGCGCGCACATTGCCCACGACCTCTTTGCGCATGCGCCAGAGGAGCTTGTCCTCTTGGTAGGCGGACCGGAAACGTTGGATGCATTGCTCTGGGAGGACCTACATATATAAAATACAGCTAGCTGCATTTGACTATTTCATGTGTTGCATTTTAAGAGAGCTCCTACACAGGAAGTAGAGGATGAAGTTTTTCGGTTTATTCACCAAAAAATGCTTCAGCTAACAAGGCGTGAGTGTGTGTCAGGAGGAAGAAAAATAGTGAATTCACCAAAAAATCTTTTGAGAGGAAGGAAAATGGAAAATTAACCAAAAAAACTTCTTCTTTTTCTTTAAAGGCAAGAAGGAAATCGAATGTTTTTTGGTAAATTAAACAAAAATCTTCCTCATTTCCTTCCCATGTAGGAGCTTTTTAAAGAGTGGTATTGAAAGTGACTAATAAAGGTATGTTTAACATATTTTTCCTGGATGAAAAGGGCGATTTCCTTCCAGGTCCTTATTTAGTATCATCTACTACTGTATTTTGAGTTATTCTTCTCAGTACTTTGCTATTTCGATTGGGATGTTTCTAAAATTATTACCTGTGATTGGCAGTCTGCTCGATAGTGGTTGAGAAGACCGATGGATTCTGAGACCATGAGTATATTACAGGAGTCAAAGTTTGGAAGACAGAGCTAAAATAGACAGTTAAGTAACATGTGACCACTCAATATTGGAGTAAATTACCTTTGATTTATGTGTGGACATCATAAAGACGAGATCTGTGTTGCTCAGGGATTTTCTCTGCTTTAATAGCGTATTTGTTGATCGGAAGAAATGCCGGAGGATTGGAAAGTGTCTGAAAATGATAAATTCACATTTTAGCTGCCCGACTAGTTGAGAAATAAAGAATTATTTTATTTAAGTATACTCAGCTTCAGTGTCATTTGTTAAGGAAAGATGAAAATGGATATAATACCACAATGATCATGAACTTAAGATATGGATATTTTAAGCCATTGTCTATAGCAAATATGATTTGACTGTTTTCTAACTCACTTTGGCAAGTTCTCATCCTTGGCCAACGGTCTTGGAAAGAAATCGGTGAAAAAGAATGTCTGATTGAACCCAAGACTTGCATATTTATCCACAACTTGTTCTCCATACTCAGTCCGGATTCGTCCAATCATGTCGGGAATGGATTCATCTTGCTGGGGGGAGATCACCTCGTCAAAGTCGATGGGGGAGATGTAGGAATAGTCGTACCTATAATTAATTAGCATTGGTTACAAGTAGAATGGAATCGGGAATAACTCGGCCAACAGTAATAATGTAGTAAATGGCAACATCCCAATAGTCCTCTTTTTCTTCACAAAATACTAACATGTGCATATTTTTTTTTATAAAGTAGGGTCTCTATCATCTAGCTTGTAACCAAGGTTAATATAAGAGACAAAAGTTAAAAGGTTTGCTTGCTGACGGCTTCAGCACAAGCTGCCTTAAAGTTGCGTATGTAAGTACTTATGAGACACTTTAATGGCAAAATCCCCAATGGTCCTTTTTTTTCTTCACAAACTACTATCTAGAGGATCATCTAGCTCGTAACATATACTCATTTTAAAAATCTGCTTCAGTAGTGAAAGAGAGATTGGCGTTTTTATTATTCTTGTTTAATGCCATGCTTATTGAACATTTCCAGCAACTTACATGTTTCTGTAGAAGCAATCATGTTGCGCCACGTTTTCATGCCTGATGTGGCTGTCAAATCTGTCGTCAAACCAGAGACTCTGATGGAGCCAAGCGTTGGGTTGATCGCCGGAGAGCGGGAAGTAGACGAGGTCAAGGAAGCCAGAGCTGGAAGCATTAAGAACATGTTATGATATTTGCATTTTATTTATTAGACAAAATATACAAAGTTTGCTCAGCAGAAATGCAAAAAGTTGCCAGTTTGGGAGGTTATTAAAATACGTGTGGTGGAATAAGAGTGAATCATATCTACAGTGCAATATCAGAACACATTCTAGAAATTTCACGTGAATTTTTGAATGAGTATTTGACAAAATTATTAGTCTTTAATATATAACAATGAAATTGTTAATGTATTAATATACTAACATGATTGTGAGTGTCTGAATGCATTTTTATTGTGCATATCATGTTCTACATAATTAGGAAGTTCTTGGATTATGTTTTGACATTGGACTGTTGATACACATGTATAATACAATAATTATTATAGCTACAAATATTATTATTATATAGTTTTACTGTACTCTACGTAGTAGCTGAGCGCCTCCAGTGTCTTTGGTTGGAGCTGAAGATAGTAAAGGACGACCTTGTCCACTTTCAACTGTCGGGTGATTTCAAGCCATTCTGTTAAGGCCCAGGACATGTCCTAAAACACAAAATTATATAATAAAATAAATTATAAAATAGGAATGCCACAAACTACTCGTAGGCCTACTATAAATGTATACTGTATCAACTGTTGATCCAATGTAACAGTATATAATTTATAAAGCTATGCAGTATAATAGTATAAAATATATAAAACGCAATAAAGAAAAAGTAATGCAGAAAAAACCATGTAATGCCATTTACTTACCTTAAACGGGAATGCAAGTCCTTTGACGCAATAAGCCACCTTCCCGGCCTTCCTTGCATCCAGCTCCTCCTTTTCAAGGCCCATTTTGTCCCCGTTAAAGACGGTGAGTGCATTCCATGCCCTGGCGCACGGCCTGGGCACCATGGACACGGCCATGATGAGCTCAGAGTGGGCGACCTCGGGAACGGGGCAGGAGAAGATCATTGGGGTGGTCATGACGTCGACCTCGGTTCTGGAAATAGTATTGATTTAATAATATGATTGGATTTAATGCTGAAGTCACTCTTGTGTAATATTAAAGCGTTACAGCGTTACAATAATGAATATCTGCTTAAAATAATAATCAAAACATTCAAATCCGGAGAAAGATTGTGACACTCCGGAATAATGGGATTTATGCACTCCAAAAATCTTTTTACCGTACCCAAGGACCGTACCACAAAAAAGTTATTAAATGTAGAAGGGTGCGCTACAATATATAATAGTTTGAACTTTATTCTTACTTGTTCCACAATCCTTCCCACCCAGTAAACGTAAAGTTCTCCGCTCTCGTAGTCACCGGCTCCGGCCAGCCGTCCAACCACAGCTGACAGTACGGCCGCGCCTCGTCAGGCATCACCGGCCGGCCAAGAGTGGCAAGCACATGCACGGCGGGCGTGGGGCTGGGTGGGTGCACGTTCTGGTAGGTACTAATACACTTATATTTATACTCTTACTTGTTCCACAGCCCTTCCCAACCAGTAAACGTAAAGTTCTCAGCTCTTGTCGTCACCGGCTCCGGCCACCCGTCCAACCACAGCTGACAGTACGGGCGCGCCTCGTCTGGCATGACCGGCTGGCCAAGAGTGGCGAGCACTCGCACGGCGGGTGCGGGGCTGAGTGGGCGCACGTCCAGATGGGCAGAGTACAGGAAGAGGGTGTGGATGGTGTTGTTGTAGACACTCTGAATGCAACATACAAACGAAGTTGTAAAACTTTTTAACCTTACATAAGTATGCATACTTCTTCATTTAGCTATTCCAATGCAGGGTGGACCAAAATATTTGCTATACATGCCATTGGACATACTCGTACGTATTTTAGGGCAATACTTTTTCAGTTTCATTGCACTAGCATGCCAGACAGGGGCAAAGAGGAGCTACTGGAAGATTGTCATTATCTTGGTCCTGCTTCAATTGGTGTGGCAGCTTTTTTTAGAGTGCTTGACAAATCCATCCGCTGAGGCCGGTATTCAAACCCCGACCCCCTTGCATAGAAGTCTCCCACACAAAACTTTCCAGCCAAGCTTGCGCTCAGGGCTGGACTTATTTTTAAACCTGAAAACCGGGGCATGGTATCCGATGTTTGTATTAAGACAGCTTCCAAAATCTTGTCGGTTACCTCAAATCTCTGCCACACTTCATTATTAACCCTCAGCTGATGCAACTTTGGTCTTGACGCACACTTGACGCCCTCTTCATTTGCGTCACTGACGCTGTCGAGATATGCGTACGGAATATTAGGCACCCTCTGATCCAGAGTTCTGATGAGCGCCTCTCGAGATGAGTCCGCTTCCACGGGGTCGTCTACGAAGAGAGACTCCTCCCAGATGTCCGTGTCACCGTGCCTAGGGATCACGAAACATTTAATTATTCATGCATGACAAAGTAAGTCGGCTGTCCAAATGATAAGAAGCTAAGCGTGCCTAATCTCTTTGTTTTAATTCTATAAAGACAAAGTAAGTAGATCAAGTTTAACCAATAGCTTATATACTTAATAAAGAAGATATCTTTATTTCCCCAACAAAACTTAATTATGCAGTAATTATACGTAGAATCTGATAGCCGTAGTAAACTGACCGGTCCAATGAGATCTACTACTAATTACTTTTAGTAGGTATTAGTAAATCTCATTGGTCCGGTCATTTATAGACTTTAAAAATTAAAATAGTTGCAATACAATTTTACTTATTTTAGGTTGTATCATATTGGATAGCAGTTAATCCCGATAACTAGCCAATTGAAGTGTAAACCTTTGTTGGAAACATAATTATGACTTGTATATTCCCTAATGCATTACGGACGGTACTTTTTACTCAATAACTACATACCTCAAGTACAACACTGCAAACATCGCATACGCCAGCCCAATCCAGACCCATCTCCTGATGTACCTCATCCGGATGCCACAACAACGGTCCTTGGAGCTCGTGCAACTGTAGTAACCGCGAGGGCTCGATGTGCCCATGATAGAGTGGCCACCAAAGGAGTCGCTTTCGCTGTCACTGCTTTAAGATATTGAATGTTAAACGGGGATATATTGAGGGAAAACCTACTAATATGGATCTGAGGTTCATTTGAGCTAAAATATTGAAGGTTAAATGGGGGTATATTTAGTGAAACTTAAGTATTAAGCAAATGCGAACCTGAGGTCATTTTAAGCACCATTTAAAGCTATTTTAAATCGCTTAGGCAATTTTAAAGTAAATATATTAGAATAAAATATGACAACAACCCATTAATTTTTATCAAAATTTAGTTAAAAATATCTGCTTTTGCTAATGTGGTATATTAATGTAACTTGCACTTAACTGTTACACTTACACGTGCATGTACTTTGCAGCCAATTACTTGGCTATTTTATTCGTTTAACACTCAATTATCCTTACGGGCATCCACCAGCGTAATAGACAACCCTGCTGTCGTTCCTATTCCCCACACTGTTGCCGCCGTCCTCCTCTGTGGACGCGGTTGAAGCCGTGCTGTAGCTCTGGGTGTCCGCTGCAGTGTCTCCGTCGGCAGAGAGGCCAAAATGCATATCTGATGTACAAACACTCTCGGGTCAGCTGAATTGTTGTGCTTGCGCTTAGTTTTAAATAAATGTGTTTCACAAGTGTGCTTGAACAGTGGTTTAGATCAACAGTACAATAACAAAACACATTCCAAGAATTTACCGCTTATGCGGAACATGCTATAACTCCGTATGAAGAATGTATTTAGACACTTTTATGTAGTTGTTGAATAGCTTCTTAGCTGATTAATTATGTCATACGTTTATTTTAACCGCTAATGACTAATAATCACCTTAAATACTCATTTAAAGATGGATGGCAATATCCTGGGATGTGTTTTAATATTTTACTGTAGAGATGGCACATGTCCCGGTTGGATCTGTTTTGTTATACTTTGAGCACTGATGACATGTAATGCATGCCGGCATAACAACTGAATTGTAGGTATAATAAAATGGGGTTAACTTTACACTGATTGTCGAAATTGGTCAGACTGAGCTGGTTTTTAAAAAAAGTAACATGATAGACATGTGTTGCAGCTATTTACAGACTGAGTATGTTTGACAGGCCACAGTAATAAAATATTTGGGAATCGTAATATATGTTTTCTTATAAAATTTATTGAATGGCTTAATAAAGGTCGAACAATCTATTCTATACATTTTATATATTGCATATATATTGGTTATGTATTGGACGAAAAAGTACGTTTTAACTCTTTGTATATTTTGAGTACATTGAAATTAACACATAATTTTAAGTTTTTATTTACAGTCGGGGGAAATTATAATCACATCTGTCTCTCAATAAAATCATGATTATAATACGTTTAATTCATTTGATAATAGCTCATAAGGGGATTATAATATATTAGTATTCTTGTATGTATATGTTATTTTGAAATAAAGCTGATATACCTTTGATTAAATGTACAAGGTCTGGCTAGTAAAAAGTTTTTCTAAATATCTACTATCTTTGTTTTTACTTTTAAATTGGGTGGCTGTATTTTATTTTTTGCTTGAATAATAATTTTGCAAACTTGTTGAGTATATCTGTTATTTAATAAGAAGTTTTTGTATGCTTACAATGAACTAAACTAAACAGCTAAGTTTCAAGACATTGTATTCAAGAACTCAGCTGTCCAAATGATAAGAGTCAAATAAGATGTTTGTTCTAATTATATTAATAGCCCAAAAAGCCTTCAACAGAGTAGAACTGTTTACCTCTTATGCACATTGTATAGTATCATTACAGAGAATAAAACACGCGTCAAAAGTCCTCATTTGCTCTTTGAAAGAGTTACAATTTTAGCTAGATAACTCTTATCATTTGGACAGCCGATATTGTTCCCAATTTAAACCGATCCCCTTCCCTTAATGGCCTTTCCAATGATGAGCACATCCACAAACATGACAATGCCAGTGATGACTGCGAGCGACCCGGCGGCGAGTCCGGTGTCCCTCCTGCTGCCGCTGGGCAGGGGGTCGTGGTGCTGGATCATGAGGGCGCCGGTTGCCAGGAAGAGAATGGTGCCGGTGAACATGAAGATCAGCTCCTGGAATGGAAGAAAATTAATAATATGTGTTACAGAGTACAGTAGAGCAGCTCGCCTGTCCAAAAGATAAGAGTCAAAGGGGGCCAAATTAGTTTGTTCTAAATCTATAAAGCGGTTTAAAAAAAGTTTGAAAGATTCCTTAACTTCTTATTTACATTTATAGTATCAGTAAAAAATAAAACATACTATTAAAAGTAGTCATTGGCTCTTCGGAAGAGTTACACTTTTGGCTAAGATATCTTTTTATTTGGACAGTCGAGCTGCAGCGGTGCGGCTACACGACTATGTACCCGATCCGTAAATACTAGAACAATCCGTAACCGGGTATGCCAAATTATTATACCCTAACGGATTCGGCTACGGATCCTACTGTAGCAATAAATATAAAATCCCTTTTTCCAGGAGTGAATTATGTCCAAGTAAAACAAAAGTGCCAAAATACTCGTAGCTGCAAATTTAATGCAGTCAAAGTAGCAGATATGTTAATTATGTGCCTTCTATTGTATATTGTTTGTAGTATACAACATCTATGGATCAGGATTCGGACCCAATACAGTCAAAAAAATTGTGGATCCGCACCTCTTTTAATCCAGACTCAACTGGACCATAGACCGCTGAATAACATATTCATTGCTCATTTCCCCCACTATTTTTTAAATATATATTTTACTGGCATCCTTTCTTATATATTTTTGGGCACTACCTTTTTGTTAATTAACAGTAATGCCGTGCTAGCAATATTTCATCATCATGCCGCCGGGGGGATTTGAACCTGCGGCCTTCTGGGTTGCAGGATCGGACGACTTGCCAGCACGGCTACCACGTCCTCTTCCCCCACTATTTATTTCCTTGCTTCCCTTTACTTTCCAATCGTAACACATTGCATGCTTAAGTTCCTCCTGCCTTGACCCAGTTTCCTCCAAGAATTTATGGCTATGATTACGAGGGGTAAAAACCGCATATTATACACGGGGATTGACACGTAATATCGGTATTCCGTACTTTCTACTCTCCCAAGGGTGAAAGTAAAGAATTTATGGCGTAGGTACGCATTTTTACGACCGTTTGTTTTACAATTAAGTTAACCAGGGCTGAAAAAGCCATTTTGAACGTTCTTATTGCATTTGGAACGCTTAAACTGTTTATAGAATAGTAATGATATTATGTTAAAAGCTTTCAAACTAATTACCCTGTAATGAGTGCCTAAATATACCTTTGTAGAATGCTAAAGTAATATCGAAATGTTTATAAAGGTGACGTGATAGGAATTGACACACTAGATCCATCATAAGTTAATTAAACTTTTGCCGCGGTGTCATTATCTAATAAATCATATTTGCCACTGTCTGCTGTCTCTCGTGTTCCTATGCGGAGCCGGTTTGAATCCTATTGTTATTGTAAAAATATTACTGTATTTATATTCATATTTCGAGTTATGTAATATATTTATAATAATTGTACATGTATTATAAAAAATCAACATATAATTTCATGGAACTAATGAAATAATTGCATTTTATCAATTAAGACAGGAATGTACTCTTGCAAAATGTTGTTGCTCTAGCCAGATACTGTAGACACATTATGTACTAATGTATCCTTAACGGCAATTTTCATTCTTTGTCTATGAAAGCGGACCAAGGTCGTGGCTAATTATAGAGTCCCTGGGGGGTTACGTTCGGAGGAAATTCCAAGAAATTGGCTTCGAGAATATTCGTCAAGCGATTCAGGGTTACAAATCTACTAAATAATAATCTTAGAAAATATACATAATAAAGGTACGTGTAATTATGACTTAAAATGTTGGATGACAGTACTAAAATTAAGCATACGTTGTTGTTTAACGTTTAAGTTAGTTTAAAATGTCAACCCTACACATGCCAAATTATGCGTCATTATAAATGTCACACCCAACTGCCAGACTATTGCGTTGGCTCCCAAATCAAAATAAATCCATATCAACACGCGCGTACGCAATAATGTTGATGCATTGTTTTGTGGGCTTTCTACCAATAATGAAAAAAAGGTATTTGATTCCTGCAATTTTG
>LR142256.1:0-10787 GCA_900659605.1 Tisbe holothuriae | reverse complement strand
CGGCATACTGAGTTCCTCATCTATGATTGGCCAAAGTTCCTCTCTGCTATTGGTGGAACACTTGGGTTGTACTTGGGTGTGTCTTGTCTCTCTATTATAGTTAGTGTGGCTGTGGCAGCTGCAAATATTGTTGTAAAGCGCCAAGAATCAAAGATATCAAGCCATGGAAAACAATCAAAAGATTTGCCATCAAATTTTGGTTCTAAAATTATCTACTAAAATGACATGTTACTACTGAGTTCAGTGACTGTCTGAGACTAACTTAAAGGAAACAAAAGTAATAACGCATTAAAGTTTAGTGTAAATGTAATTTACTCATTATACACAATTTAAATATTAAATACAGCCAGCAAGGACACATATATAAAATGTTCAAAAATTGTAATCGTACTCCGTGCATATACGAAGTCAGTTCCAATTATAAATTTAATGTCCTGTAACAGTAACTGTGACTGGAATGTAAGTTGCTTTATAATAAAATCCAATATCGTCCTGCTCACTATTCTTACTGTAGTTTGATTTTTTTTCTTAGTTACATATAAGACTTTAAAGATGTCAATTCATAACGGGATAACGACGCCACGCAATAATAATTGTACAGTATTTTTTTGGAAATTTGTTAAGTTTAGTCTTAAAGAATATCATAGCATTCAGTATATTAACCATAATGATTCCCCATAGTTGCTTTCCAATGATCAACATCACACCATGAAGCATCATCATCTTCACACATTCGACACAACCACATTTCAAAGACGCTCAATTCTGACATGCCCGCATTGGAGCATCCACTTGTTCTTGGTATCAGCCGGTGCCAAGGGGTTCCTTTGTGTTCTTGCTCCCTATTTTTAAAATCAAACAACTACTTATTCTCAGCATAGATCACTGAACAGTATTCAGTGCTCCATGGTCTCAGTTAGTTTGTAAACAAATAGTTGGCTGATTACTGACATAGAAGGAGTAAACATACTTCATGTGAAACATTGATGAAATTTTGGGGACCTTTCCCTTATTGATTTAATTTATTTTTTAGAAAGAATACTAGGTCAAATCTTACCTGAATGTCATTGCAATATCAAAGATATCTTCCTCGGACATGCATTCTAAGCACAATCTGCAGAGCAAATGAACGTTGCAATTGCTGAAGCAACCCAAGGATTTGCATGTGGACTGTCCATTTAAATGAAGGTTTGATGGAGTGAGAGGCTTGTTTAGACCTGGCTTGTCCCAATCAAAAACTCCTACATGTTATAACTTGATAGAAGGCCACAATAAGGCTTTTTAACCATTGAATACGTTCATTTAATTAGTTACAATTAAATTCAATTATTTCCATTTCCTTACCAGCCAGTCGCATTGTTTCCATAAAAAATTGAATACCGTAACTGTCCCAGGGCAGGAGTGGTGAGTCATTTACCTCCATTAGTTCAACAGTTAGGTCACTCTGAAAAGAAACTGCTTTTGACAGTATTTTTCAGATTAAAAGGGATAAAAAATCGCAAGTAAAGTAACAATGAAAACATTTGGATGGCCATGCCCGAAAGGCCAACTTACTTTTCAGATGGCTCTATGGGTCGAGATAGTCCTGGGACTGAGTCTACAGCCAAGTCACCTCTCCTCAGTTCTCAGCTCTCAGCTAAGCATTTTTAAGCTGAGAGTTTTTGGTAAACTTGGATGTAGACTCAGTTTGAGGACAATCTCAAACCCTAGCACGGTGACATCTAACGTAACAATGACCTTATTTTCTTAAGTTTCTTTAATAGAAAAAGTGATGCTCCCCACAATAAATAAATTCTTCAAGCTGGGATTCGTTTCTCTGACGGTATGCACCGCATACCAGTCGTCAAGGTATGCCTGCATTTCTCGTATTAAAGAAAGTGCGGATTTAAGGAGTTGACATTCCTTAATTCCCGCAGTACGTAATACAAGAAATGCAAATGCATACTATGACAAGTGGTATGCGACGCTGACATCAGTGTCTCTTTTAAACGAATCTCGGCGGGTTATTGTTTACTCACCTTGACAATGAAGTCCCATCTTGAGCTAGCAAACAATTGTCCTCTACTAGCACCAATATAGTTGCTACCATTGATTAGCCTTGGATGAAATGCTAGAACTGTCTTATCTATGATATCACTCATCTGTTTATATATTTTTGTTGCGTCCAAATTCCTGAAACGTGGATATAAACTGAGAGTGGTTTGAAAAACGGAGTAATCCTGATATTTTAATATTAATGAATTAGCCCATTTACTAAACAATTACAAACATTAGTTCTTGTACACAAATTATGAAACGGACATAATATAACATGATTGCAAATTGCTATCCAATCTTTATAGAGAAGTTAAGATTCCTTGTGACTGGGCACCACCAGACTACCAGTAAATTGTACGTATCTACAGTACTAAACATTATTTGGGTCGTAATATACTTTTATACAAACCTGCGTTTTAAGAAATCCGTTAACACACTTGTTCTGTAGTCCCCTGGTAAACCTTCCAGCAACTCGGTGTAAACATATTTTTCCTCATAGGTAGCATGGGCAAAATTGTTTTTCAACGGGAGCATCCGAATTATTGGCTTTTTATTAATGTAAACTCTAATGCAGGAAAAGGTTGTTAGTTATAACCTTATTAATTTTGCAGATACTACTATTAAATTTATCCATGTTACTTTTCCCCTAGAAATGATTAATTATATTATCATAAAGGAATAAGAAGTGTGGCAGAAATTAACTTACTGAGCACAAAAGCTATTTTTACTGATATGTAGCTTACCGTATTATAACTTACTTAACTATTTTAGTATTTCCTAATGAGTTACAAAGAAAGTTCAAAAAGTGATATATATTAACTGTATAATACCTTAAAGGATCCAATGATGTAATGAGCACATGCTGACTAATATCCAGCTTATGGTTTTTAATCACCAGAAGTGGCTCGACCACCTCTTGAATGTAATGATCACTTGGAACACTGAGAAAATCCTCTCTTTGAACATATTCAATCCCAGCGTGCATTTCATACTTCTTCAGAAAAGTCATATTAGGATTCTTGTCAGTATATGATAGGAGTTTCTGATAATCTTGAGGCATGACAAAACTATAGTGCCGTACAGTAAACTATAGTGGGGCAAGCTATCGCTATTTTCAGCTGTTGTTCGTCTGCCTTTGCTTGGGAATCAACTTGTCGCCGTTTTATGCCGGCGCTGGAGCTTCAACCAGGCTGGGCAGAAGCCTAATTGCTAAAATCAGCTGTCACAGACAGCCCAGAGCAGTGTCGGCCCGTGTCTAGCCTTGGCTGGGTGTATGCCCAACTCTAGGCACTGTATTGATCTCTGGTTAAGTCCTGTGAACAAACCTGTGTTCTCTTATTACCTGGGGTTCAACAAAGTTTTCTCATAAACCTACTGAAACAAACCATTTAAGATCTGTTATCACCTTGAATTTTAAAAAAAATGAAGGCTTTTGGGTACTTCTCAATGATTACTCTTGATCCTGCATTACCTTTTTTTACCTAACCATTAATATGATTTAACCAGGCATTTCATAATATTTTGACAATAATAAACTTTCAGCATTGAGGCATCCTGACTTGGCTGTTTGCTTTGGAGGGGAAACCACCAATGAATGGCTGGTTCTTAACAGCAAGCAGGAGAAGTAAGCATTAACAAACAAACATAGCACATTATAATTATTCCATTTGCATTAATTTTGTTATACATTAAACCTTCAACAGATGCCCGGCTGCGTCTCATGGTTTGCCCATGCATCCAGGGGCTCCAGGAGTCCATTCGACTGGCGATGGAATGCTAGCATTGGATGAAGAAACAGCAACAATGTTTTATTGTGGAGGGGCTGAAAATCCGTGGACTACTTACGTTGGTAATATCCAACAGCACACTAATTAACTTTAAAAATTGCAAATATGTTCACAGCAATGGAAGCAAATGCTTTTTTAATTTATCACTTTTTAAGGAAGAGCAAATTTATTCATTTTGTGCAGCAGTAATTTTAGAATTACATTCGTTCATAAATGTTACAAGTTAAATTGATTAAAAGGTGTGTATTATCATTTTGTGTGACAGACACCTGTTATAAACTGAACCTGACTGAGCCAAGTAGACAATGGGTATCTATTGCAAATGTTGGTTATTATATGAGGAACCCAATGCTGGCCTACAAAGGATTTCTCTATATGTTTTCCAATACCGAAGATAAACTCATTAGACAATACAGCATTAGTGGCAACACTTGGGTGGATATAGCTGTAATGCCACACGATGTTAACTTGTAAGAAAATAAATATTAATGTTATGTAATAAAAGCTGGGCCGCAGGGCTTTGGAGTAACTAGTTACAAGGAACTAGTTACTGTAACTAGTTACTCAAACTGGTAACTTTTGGGTAACTAGTTACAGGTCCCTAAAATAGTAACTGTAACTGTAACTTTTCAATTGAATTCCATAAGAAGTTACAGTTACTATTAACTTTTAGAATGTCACTAAAAGTTACAGTTACTCTTAAGTAAAATGGACTTTTGTGGTATCAGATCCAAAATTCCAAAAAAGTTAAAATTTTACTTGTTTTGTGAGTTTGGCTAAGATTGCCATTTTTGACCTTTTATTGACTGAGGTGGTCACACTAAAAGTAACTTGTAACTGTAACTAGTTACTGTGATTGCAGAGTAACTTTTGAGTAACTAGTTACCAATTTTGGTAAAGTAACTTGTAACTGTAACTTTACCGAGAAAATGGGTAACTTCCAATGCCCTAGATACTGGTATTGTTATGATTATAACCTCCACACAGTATGCACGCTACATTTACCATTCTATTTCAGACAACACAGTGGTACAATATCGAATATATATCACAAGCACGCCGGTTCTAAATCTTGATATAAAAGAGCTATATATCTGCAATATATTTCTCCAACTGTACTGTGTTTAATGTCACCATAAAAAGGTAAATCGTACGAGTCATGGCTGTAATGAAAGTTGGGGACATATGGTTTTGAAAGGAGGGCATAAACAGGCCTCTAAACCCGACGAAGCAAGCAACAAACCCTAACTAAAAAGGCCTCTAAACCCAATTAGAAGTACTGTAACATTGGGTTTAATTTGGTTGGGTATGGCAGTACAAACACCCCAGGGCCTGCTAAACTCAACATTGAATGCATGTTTAGGGTAAAAAGTGTGGAAATAATGCTAATCTCGTCGGGAAGCGGCCTAGCGACAACAAAACGAGACAAATCGTCTGACTGAATACTTGGGTGACAAGTTCAGAAGTACAATCTCTCTGAATAACATTTTATGGCTGGGAGAAATTGTGGTTTATGTATGTATATAATACTTCACTCTCCTCCTCCTTCCTCCAAGTTCAGCCTTAACTTTTTGCACAAACGGATATTAGACGATAGCGGCTAAAATTGGCTAAAGCGGTTGTTGCGGGGTTGCCATTTTGGGCCAAGTTTACACAGATGTTGAGACCAATTTGGCTCCGATTCTTGTACAAAATGGCATCCCTAGTTGTGGTCCGGCTTTCCGTCAGTTTTAAAAATTGGACTTTTAATGTTTCCCCCTCCTTCCTTCAGAGTACATAACGGCGCCAATATAGCACATACACTCCATTTATTATGCGATATTATTAGCCGTATATTATCTGCAGAAAAGCCTTGATCAGGCCCACGGAAAAAAGTCCAAAACAAAGTTGCGAGCGTGGCCAGCTCATTTAACTAATGGCTTCTCCCCATATCTACGACTATTTTATATATAACAAAGAAGGAGGTACAGTGGGATGGTATTGGGATTAATTTATTAAATACATTGTTTGGTTTTACTTGGTCTTTTTATATGTATATAAAATGGTAAGCATTGAGAAGAATTACATTTGAAAAGTGAGGCTTATAATTTTTACAGAAAATGTAGTTTTAGGGGTAAATTAAGGTGTAATTTATGTTATTGTAATTCCTTGAATTATACAATTCATGACTTTTCTAAGCAGACAAAATTGTAATTCTTGTAAAGTTTCCAAATGTTTTGTAAAAATTGCTTGCTTTAAAATTATGTTTACTCTTCATGAACCTTACATTATACCCACTGTGAAAGGCCTCTCTTTCTTTTTCTATTCCTCCAGTTTCTGCTATTAAGCGCCTCTGCAATTATATCGTATTATACACAGCAGCGACGGGGGGAGCTCTATGTATTTCTTTTTCGACCAGAACGAAAATGCGACCTTTTCCCCGAAAGTAAGTGAGCAGAGCAACGACGACAGGCCAACAACCTTGATACATGCACACACATCTTCGTTAGGGCACAGAGTAGGGATGACATTTTAGGTGAAAGCACTACAAATTGAGTCTAAATGGCAAACCTTGATTGCCATTTTAGGACAAAAACTGCCACTTGAGCCTAAATAGCAACCCTAGATATTGGATATTTTAGTTATGGCAGCCTTTACTTTCCATTAATACTTTGTGTAATTAAAGCCACTTTATTGAAAATGAATAAATTGGCATCCCTAACAATATGCGATATGGAAAAAAGCAGTGAAAAATTAGCGATGGCGACATTTTTGTCGACCCATTATAATAATAATAATAATAAAGTCCCGCATTGGAATGTGCCTTTCAGGGTTGCCCTTTTGTCCTTAAATGAATCCAAATTTTACTCTTTGTATAGATAATTAGGCAAACTGGCAACCATGGTTAAGTCCCGCATTGGCATGATCCAGGGTTGCCATTTTGTCCTGAGGTGAATCCAAGTTGTACTCCTGTGAGAGTTAATTTGGCTTCAACATTTGTCAAACTGGCAACCCTGAAGCCATTCGCGTGGCCGTTATTTTATCGCCTATTGACACGAAGCTTCTAACGATGAATTATTTAATATATTTGGTCATAATTAGGGGAAATGTGTAAGTGTTAACTTAAAAAAATATAAGGATATATTATGTGTGAAGGGCCCGTGGGAACATATTTGTGTATTTACTAAACGAATTATGTAAATAAAGCAGCATAACATTGCATTGCAACTTATCCAAAAATTCGAAAATACTAAAAAAGTCCCTAAAACTACTGTATGTGCAGTCACTTTATGGCAGGGTTATTTTACAAAATCCTGGCCTCATGTGCGTAATTAATAGCACTTTAGTATATGTTACTGGTAAAAATAAGTACCACCCCTCTTTGGCAAATAGACAATTAGCGCAAATTACTTTTGTTCACCACTCGTTTACATTTTGCAAAAGTGTTACATTTACCGCAATCTGCTAATGGCACCTTTTAAACCCCTCGCAATCTCTTTGAGTGTTTAATTGATGTTCAACAAAGATATATTTCACTTTGACAAAGTGGTCTTAATTGAACCGTATTTTTGGTTTATAAATGAAAAAACTTATTCTATATGCTTTTTATAGGTCAATATTTCATTTCTGTGGTTATAAATGATTCAGTGCAAAAATGTTAAATATAGTCCTTCAACAAATTAATACAGGGCAGTCCAGGCAAAAAGTTGAAACCATTTATGATGTAACTGTCAGCTGTACAAATTAGCATAAAATGTAAAGGGGAATTGTTTTGTTGCAAGGCATTGAATCCATTGTGGTTAAAAATAAAACAAATTAAAGTTAATAAGAATGAATATATTCAATAGAAATATTAATCAAATTGTTTACACTAAATAAAAGATATGACCATTAGAACCACACTGTATGTCCATTTGCTTTGACTACATGTCGGCTGTCCAAATGTTAAGAGTTCTCAAGACAAAATTGTAACTCTTCAGAAAAAAAGCCTACAAAGACTTTTAAAGTATGTTTATGCTCTGTACTGATACTCTACAAGGTTCATAAGAGGTTAAAACTCTTTCAAATGTTTCAAGCTCTTTATATTGTAGATTTAGAACAATCATATTTGGCACCATTTGTTTCTTATCATTTGGACAACCGATGTGCGAAAACCTTGTTTGTGTTTTCACTTGTTTCACTCCACGCTGAGTTGAGCCTCCTCCGTGCTAGACCTCTACCAGTCAACACGGGCTATAAATCACAGTCTAGCAGAAACGAACAAGTAAACAATGTTTTATGGTCCTCATATATGATAAATACACACAGCATGTGAGGACAAGGTTTACACGGGTTCGAATGTACTGACCGTGAAAAAAAGGTTGATATATATTTAGACTGTAGATAATAATTATACCCGCCGAGTTCCCCTTCCTATTCGCCGTGAAAGTTCACGCCGTAAACTTTGTGTGAAAGTTCACATCCGCAAGATTAAGGTAAATAAGAGGCAAGAATAAGAACATCAAGGTTCCTTATTCTTGCATTGCATTTACCTTAATCTTGCATGTGAACTTTAACACAAACTTAACGGCGTGAACGTAGCACTGAACGAAATTCGGCGGGTAGGGGGGAAAGGTTTTGCTCATAACATCTAGTCAAGTATAAAAATCCATTTGAACTGTATTGCAAGTTAAAGCTGTTACAGCAGGTATACAAAGCTGCTATTTGTGTATAAGTAAAGGTATAAAGTCATGGTTAATCATAATCAATTCCTTTGAACTGTTCATTATTTTTTGTATATGGTATGTAACGGTCGACAAACGACACCTTTTTCCGCAGTGTATTTTAGCAACCCAACAAGAAACTTCTTATGGCATGAATTGCATGAGTCATACATGAATTAATGTCAAGAAGATTGCAATATACCTTTTTTAGACAGGCTACTTTACCCATATGAAATATTTGCTGCGAAAAAAATACAAGAGAATTAAGATTTTTTTTCTAGCAACGTTCGTGCTTTCATTCAATTTTCTCCGGCAAGGTGAAAATGAGTTTTAGTCGCATAATTTTCAGAAGTTTTTATGCTGCAGTATTATTTACACCTTTTGTGCATGCTTCAAGATGTAGGAAGGATAACATAACTGTATACATTTTAAGAGTACAGAGGCTACAGAGGGTTAAAGTATTATGTTGAGATTTATTTAATATGCATTACTGTGAACATTATTAAGCCTATTTAATCCTGTATTGAATATGAGTAGGTCACAAAAATGTCAACAAAAAGCCCAAATGAAAAAATGTATGTCATGGGCTGTACAGCATGTGACCAAAATTACATACCTCGGTTTTCGGTCGCTTCTCCCGTGGCTTTCCGTCGGTTCGGGGTCTTTGGTTTTTAGGGCTGCAGCTGCTGACCTGAAAGGGCAATCGAGGGGAAAGTAGGGGGTGAGGAAGGTGTTCGTTATTATCTTTGACTGATGGGGCTGAAAGAGGTCTTAATGTGTAATAATAGTTGTATTTTATGTACTCTAGTATATATATATTGTCTAAAGTTATGCATTGCATAAGAAGCTCAAAATTTAACTTGATAGGAGAAGTAAACAGTAAATAGTAAATAATTCAAGGTATCAATTAGTTCCTTGCATATTATAGTAAAGTATCTTATGCAATTTATTAGATTGTTCAAGATAATTTAGTATTTATGTCAGAAAGTAAGCCTTGCTTAATTATATTATGTGACCCCTTGTTCAACATTCATTATGATATGAATGAATACACCCACAAGTTAACAGTAGAACCCCAATATATATAAATCCGCCTATACAAAACTATACTACAAAGAGGCTCCTTTTGGTTTTCATAGAAAAAGTTTCGACAAGCAAAAAATCTCTTTTCCTTCCACGAAAACCTTTTTTCTTTTGCCTCCAAGAAAAAGTAGCATAAATATCCCTTTTTCTTGTATAAAATAGCCACTTTTTGCGCTCCTTTTTCAGCAAAAATTCTTTATAATACCCACACGAAAATACCGAAGCATTTTAGGGGAAGAATGAAGATCGACTGTCCAAATGATAAGAAGCAGAAGGTGCCAAATTAGTTTGTTCTAATTCTAAAATGAGCTTGAAATAAGCATTCAAAAGAGATTTAACCTCTTACACGCCTTGTATAGTATCAGGACAGACAATAAAACATACTTTAAAGGTATTTGTTGGCACTTCCGAAGAGTTACAATTTTGGCTAGAGAACTCTTATCATTTGGACAGTTGAGCTCGGATATGTTTATTGATACTTTACGGGTGGTAAACTTTTACGTAGAGTGGATGAAAAATGTACTTCCTGATGTAATAATAATCATTTATCGACCCGTCGTTCCCTGTGGCCAATTTTCCCCTCAATAACTCGGGCAATATCGTTCATTTTTAGGGTGTTGCACAGTGGACTCAAACTAATAAATTTGTTACAGTCCTTTAAGATGCAAAAATAGGCAATGTGATTCAATAATTATATACAATCCTAGACCACTGTGCGTAGAGAGGGAAGTGGTGCCAATTGATGTAATCAAATATACAACACAAGAGAATGGGCAGAAAAGACGTCAGTCAGTCACCCAGACAAATATAAGTAGGGGAACAGTTACTACACTTTTTGTGTTATTTTCTTAATTCAAGCAATGTACAGTAACTGTTGGCTTATATTACATGCAGATAAAGAACTAATCACTGACCATAGCAAAATGTTCAATCCATTTTGAATGGTTGAAACATAGTTTCTTTCCAATACCAACCCACTGTATGATGCAATGAACAATGCCAATCAACTGTGCAATGAATGATTTAATTACGCTATATATCAGTTGCATTGTCGTCATACAAAAGTACTTCAGTGCTTATCATGCTACTAAGAAGTCTTTTCTCTCCTATTCTGAAAAATAAAAGCTTTCTTCTATCTTGAAGACACAAGAGATCAGCAGCAGAGTTGCTCGCCAGGCAGAAAAAAGAAAGGAGCTTA
>LR142255.1:0-10797 GCA_900659605.1 Tisbe holothuriae | reverse complement strand
AAAGCAAGTCCCATTGTTAATGAGCTGCAAGGAATCTTTCCAGTATATGTTACTTAAAGAATTCATTCCTCTTGATAGCTCTATCTGAAAATTAAAAGGTTTATTTAAATTATAATGGAGGCCTTCGTTATTCCACTCTGCAACAGCTTAAAATTACGTTAAATTTAATGCCAAAATTGTGTTTAACGGAACGTTTACTCCCTAGTAACTAAACCTCTCATTCTTACGAGATGTAAACAATGTGGTGATGTTTGAGAAAGAAGAAAAAACGGAGAAATCCCGGAAATATGGAGAATCCCATTAATTGGAGCAAAATAAAAGGCAGCAAAGTAGACGAGGTAAATCATGAAATTACTGTGATCAAGTAGTTCTCGATCTCTATTAAGTGGGAATATTCGCATGTTACCACATAACCGATTTTTTATCGGGGGTTTCTCCTTTTTTCGGGGGTTATTCCTTTTTTCGGGGTTTTCTCCTTTTTTTTCTTTGCCCTGCAGAGGGCCTCAAGCAGCTGATTCTTGTTTTGAATGCTAAGGTTTCGTGATCATTTGATCAATCTTTCCGATTTTTTTGCCAGTTTAAAAGGTATCCTAATGTCGACTGGTTGACCAAAGGCCTCCATAGCGTGCTAAATGGGAGGCTGACCTCTTCATGTTCAATCTCTGGAAATATATAATGACCAAGCCAGAATTGATTATTGTCTGTATCTGTGACTTGCTGATCTAATGCTGTAAAACGTAATACTTTCATGAAAGAAGCGATCTGTATACCAATTGTCAATAGTATACCTTGTGCCATAAACTTTTCTTCCTCTCTGTCCTCTATTTTTAGCAACTGTGAACCATGAATAATATCATGGCAACTTTCATCGGCTTTGTCCCAGGAAAGACTCTCTAAAAATAGGATAAACTATAAATTTGAATGCGAAGCATAAAACCGTGCAAAAGACTGCGCAAGAAAGAAATGAATGCAACTTTCGATTTTTTTTCCGCAAAAGTGTTATACCGGGTGACACCAAGCGTCCTAGTTATAGGACGCTTGGGTGACACACCTTGCATGCAACATGTTTTGAAAGTTTTATTGAGCCTATGTAACATTAAGAGTAATAGACAAACTTGGTACCAAAAATGAAGGAAATTAAATCTTTGTTAAATGTTATATCCTGCATGAATAAGCCTATTATTGAAATTTCTTTTTATGGGAGTGTATTTTTCTTATTTAAGTATTACAAGCATTATTTGGCTATACCATGAAGAAAAACCTGCTCTGGTAGCTGTCACTGTCATGGTAATAAATCTGATTTCATTTGATGTTGGCATTTTATATTAAAACCCTATATATTAGAGACGTGCGGGTCCGGGATTTTGCGGCGGATCCGGATCCGGGTCCGGGTCGGGATCCGGGTACAGCTATACTCTCTTACTACATGCGCTTAAAGGACTCCAAACTAAAGCCTTCTTAAAATGAGTCCATTTTAAAGTGAAGTGTGGACACTCACTTTTTTAACTAATTTTACAATGTGAAATATTTTGGGTTATACCAGTTAGGACCCAGATCCGGATCCGTGAAGGATCCTAAATGTGACGGATCCGGGTCCGGATCCGGGTCCGGATCCGGGTATCCGCACGTCCTTACTATATATTAAACAGCCCCGCACTACGTATAAAATAGACATTATTTTGAATTATCGTTTGAGAAGGGTCTAAATGGAGTGTCAAAAATCAGCGAAAATGCCATTTCAGTGGCAATTTGAATAGCCAACTACTAGAAACTAGTTTTTGATACTAAATGAACAAGAAAGTTGTGTCACCTGGTAGACATACCTTGTATCAGATAGTAGCAGGAGTAGTTTCTTCGAGCCAATTCCGGTAAGTCCCTATTTCGGCACGCATTATCAGGTACCAGTCCTTTGAAAGTTTTAAATACCCATTAATAACGTATCTTTCTGACGGCATGTAAACTTACCGTGGCCTTCTTTGTCCGATATATGTAAATCTAACGGAAAAAAAGCTGGTATTATTTATTAAGAGGTGACTACAAAAGTATAATTTAAATTATCCTACTATATTCGTTTCCTTCAAATAGTGTATTGACCAGCAGTTTCATGGCAGTTTCGTGCAACCACGTCGAATAATGTTTATTTTCTGTTTAATAAAAAGTTTATAGAGAGTCTTTGACAGTAGAATTAGCACATTTTGGACCTTGGTGGTGTGCAATGAAGTACATCGTTGAGTTAATGATTCCTATGGAATTTGAATTGATAAACTCATGAATATAGTCAGGGTCAAGCCAGGGTTGTATCAAAAAGTATTCCAAAAAGCCTCTAAATCCAATGTTGGAAGAAGTATTTGCTTTGTGAAGGAGGACAAAATACAATTAACAGATATTAGCATTTTAATGAGCGGTATACCTAGTTTTAAATCAATTTGATTCAATATCAGTCTTGGCAAATTCCATCTATCCTTTTTCTGTATTGGGCATATTACAATTGTTGGATATTGCTCATTTTCAAATGGGTCAAATGTTACAGTTCTCTACATGGACTTAACCGTTTTTATACTATTTTTTAATTATTGAATAAAGTACCTGAAGAGGATTTTCAATAATATCTGTGCTATACTGTGTAATAAAATACAGAGCCAGAGCCACACAGCATAAAGAGACAAACGACCAAAATGCCTTTTGAACGGCTCCCTCTTCTCCGGATATGTATGCCAATCCATGAATACTTGCAGAGGAAAAGTAGGACATCAAAGTTTCCTTGAAGAAGTTTTCCTCTTTTGGGTCAGCGTCACAAGCTGAATCTTCTCCCCATAGTTTGTATAATAGCCAGTAGAATATTTCAAATGATACTAATATGGATATGCCATTGAAAAGGCCTAATGTTCCACCTGTAATTGTTTGTAAAATCAATGTGCCACTCTTATAAAGCTCACCCAGTCAAACCTGCTATTCCAAACCTATCCCCAAGTGAGGTTTGCCTGGCCAATGTAGAGTGTTCAATGTTATATGTATTAACATAAACATGCACCAAGGCAATATCCCTATAAGTGAAATATAGGTACAGTTGCCATTGCAAAATATGTCTAATCACCTTGTAAATCTTTCAGTGCACAAATGAAAGGGAAGACTCAGCCCTGGAATATAACCCAACTTTTCCGAAACTTCCTTTGTGTAGATTATTTCCATTTCCTTATCATAAGCAGCAGAGAACTAAGGTCAATGTAATATTATTATTGGGTATATGTATACTGAACATATCTACTTTATATTCCAGTTTACATTCCTTCTCCGCGTTCATAACCAACGTCTGTGAAGTCCATTTATAGCCATCATATATGCAATCCTCGGGACAAATCTCAGCATTAAACGTCCTCTCTAAACTGTGCATCTTTTGGTGGAATTCCTTTGCTTGTGAGCTGCGGCATATTGGAAGGTTATGCTTGTAAAATGGCAGAATGTTCCACGGGGTGCAGTTCATGTGTTCTTGAACATTACTGGGGGCAAATTTGAAGCAGTTTAATAACAACCTTTAGTCCCATTAAACATTAGAAGGTAGCCTGTCTCACCTAACCAAGTGCTCTAAATGACACGTCACTTGCGAGTACTGCATGAAAAGACTGTTTCCTACGGCCTCGTTTGGAAATGCACAACTCCGCTTGTCCTTGTCAGTGAGCTGAGTTCCCTCATCTGCCACGCGGACAGACGGGAATGCTTGGATTGTAACATGTTCGCCAGCATTGATGCGAATGGCTGAGGAATGCATGTCAAAAATGTTCAAAGGATTGGACAGCGTGAGCAATAAGGAACTGCAACAATCACAGATTGACAAGTTAAAAAAAATATCCGTAAAAAGACAATCATAACTATAAATAATTGTGCTATTTCCTTAACATTCAATAACATACTGTACCAAAAGAGAAATATTACATATACTTCCTTATTGCTAGTAATCATATTTGGCTATAGTTGAGGACATTTAGAAATAAAATATGAAATGGATTCATCTTACCCCTGTGCTGATGAAGGGTTAATCATGTTATGCAAATCAAGCAGCATCTCTCCTGAATTGTGTTCCCTTAAATAAATGATGCTTTTATCTCTTGGTTCCAACTGAAAACTTTGTTTGTAGAGTGGAACATTTCCAATATTAGGGTCCAAGTAATTATCATAACCGCTGTAAGAGACAAAGTTTCCATGACCATGACTTAGCCAGAGAGTTTCAATGCAATGCCAATACAACAAGTTAACTATAGTTGGCATGGTGTCAAATTAAGTTTATAGCAAGTGAAATGAATGTCAATAGTACTATACCCCTTGAATAGCACATGAGACCTTCCTCAAGATTAACTTACTCTGCATTTAAGGCTGAGCACAATCCTGCTGAAGTGAAAACAGTGCTCATCCTCTCCTGACATCTCCTCTGACTCAGACTGGTACCGCGCAGCTCACAATAGGGCAGCAGCTCCAGGCGGTAAGTCTCCATGCCGTAGTGAAAGTCGGGAATGTGGATGACATCCTCATAAGAGCTCTCCTTCATATCATCTGGAGAGAGAGAGTGTGTCATTTAGTTGGCAAGCGATCTGTATTTAAGAGCCCTTCCAGCTCGGTTACGTCATATATGTCGAATTGAGTAATATACGCTCATGTTGGACTTGTGTAGAAAGAGTTCGTTTGAGTTGAAACTTACTTAAGATATAGCCCTATGGTCTACAAAGGTGAAAAGATATGCGCGTAATATCATGCAGGCTGACCCTGAATTCAAGCTTGTGTATGTAGAATTTTCTACATTTGCCTCTCGAACATTGTAGCCGAAGTAAGCACTAAATCTTAGGTATATTTTACCCATAAATTGATACATTTTCTCCTCGCCACTGCTCAGTATGGCCATGAAGAAATCCGGGGAGGCAAATGCTTTGTCTGTGTCATGGAGGAGCTTGATCTTTAAAAAGGTCGCGTACAGGTCATTGTCGAGGACAGACCAAGAGAACTGACGACGAGGCTCAAGCACAAGTTCGCCATGAAACCTGAAAATCATATAGAAAATACAACAAAACCAAGGCAGTAGCTTTTCCGGGAACATATTTTCTTCTTCATCAGATCAGGGCACTAACATCATGTTCCTCGAATTTTTATGCCTATACACTTACATATACATTTTTATGTTTTATGTTAAGTTAAGTTATCAATAGTGAATCACTCACCTTTTGGCTAGTGGACTCCATTCTTCTTTTTCAAATTTGTCATAGCGATCAAGGGTGGGAAACCTGCGATTCACATCAAAGTCGGTGTCGACTCCAGCTAACACATTAGACATCCTCATAACATTTAGAAATTCTAGAAAACTTTCTTCAGTAGAAACAGGAAGGGAAGACGAATTATCGTCAAGACTATGGTACGGGTCAAATGCAGTTATTTCAAGAGGAGAGTTAAGCAATAACCCATCCAAAATGTGAGTAAATATATCCATATGGGACAAGGATCCGTTATGGCTATCTTGATACGCCTCTCTAAAGAGGCTCCCAATGCCCATCGAGTTTCTCTGGTGGAGTAGGAACAAAAGGCGGACAATTTTGAACACTGGTTCCGTGTAAGCACATAGGGCAGTGCTGCAGGAAAAGGAGTTCTCCGTAAACCCACCTCCAAAGTCTTCAATGTACCCTGCAAGGCAGTGTTATCAGATTAACTGAGGCCAATTACTAAAACAAACTTATTACCTTGCTGAGCTAGCTAACATAAAATAACATTTTGGCTACTTACTCTCACTAACAGGAAACTTTCCCAATGATGACACCATGACCTCAACGGTATCCAACAAATTGCTGAAATAAAACCTAGCGTTACCAATGTACGATAGACTGCGCCTTTAAAAAATATTTACATGTGTATATCATTTATATATTTTATGGCACTACTTCTTTGTCAGTAGTAAATAAGTATCCAGGTAACTAGTAGTAAATAGGTAGATTCTCTAGTAAATAGGGAGGAATATTTTTACTACTGACAAATAAGATCTTCCGAATATCTTCTGAATATCTCCCTCGATTTTTCTCCCCGTGTAGACGCACCCCAACTACCTTATCTTGCAAGCTACTAATTCCGCCAAGAGCTCTTTTTATTTATACTCCTTACTCCATATCCTCATTGTGCCCAATCACGTCCCACTCTCCTTCATAATATTCTCCTTGCGAATTTGATCGCGTCATGTAGCCAAAGTGGTATCGCATTAGAACCTCGTCAATAACAACTTTAAAATACTGCTCTGTAAGGTCAACTTCCTTAATGGGGCGACCAATGAGTCGGTTATCTTTTCCAGTGGTGAAGGAGATATCATCGTAGAAGAGACGAACAAAACGGATGTCGGATCGGATCCGGTAGGTAAACATGTGATCATTGCCAAGATAGCCACTGCCTTTGATAAAGTTATGGCTGTTGTAAGTGCCAGCTGAAAGTTTCCTTTGGTGTAGAGGCTAATTGGCGCGCGCAATGAAGGCGCCTGCATATTGGCGCCCAAATTTTGGCGCCTACTTTGTGGCGCCTACTCAATGGCGCCCGATCATTGTAGCACAAGTACAGCAGAGCGTGAAGGGGTACCAGGGTCCAAATTTCTCGAGAGTCCACTCTTGACCCGGGCCCAAAGTCTGTATTGCAGGAAATTTTGGACTTTTCTTGTTTTCCTTGTTCAACTTTTAGTGTTGTGATTTAGTATTCTTCAAGAGTTTACAAAAAAATCCCAATCTTGGAGAAATTTTCCGGGACTACTTAAATAAGTTTATTTATTTACCTCCTAATATATAGTTAGCTTGCTTAATTAATAAGTACTTGTAAATTTATTCAACCGTCTTAGTGTAAGTACAGATAGAACACCAGCCTACTAACATTGTACCACCAAGTTGCTGCTAAAATTGTTGGTGTCTTTGGCCTGGCTGTCTATTACGCACTCTCCAATGTGCATAATCATTGTAAAATACTGTATACAGCGAACCCATGAATATGACTGTAGGTTCCTACCAGGACCTACCAACCTAACACTCATTAACAAGAAAAGATAGTCCTACAGTATATCTGCATGCACACACTCACCCACACACCATAATACTTGAAGTTTAAGTACCTTTTTGAAGGTACTTAAACTTCAAGTATTATATATTGTTTTGTTAGTATTTTAATACCACACATGCTCAGTACAAAAAATTAAAATTATTTCTGGAAGGACTTTTGACTGGCAACTAAGACAAGTGGGCGATTGGACAAAGTAGAAACTTTAAAATAGACCACAGCAGCTTAACTTAGGAACCACAAAATACATGTATACATGTAAAAAAAACGCATGGACGATTTTAATTGGTGTGCCTCTTAATTCGTGCCTATAAACAGGCGCCAGAATACAGGCGCCAAATTACAGGCGCCAAAATTTGGGCGCCAATATGCAGGCGCCAATATGCAGGCGCTTTCACTGCGCGCGCCAAAAAGCGACCAGATCTTTCCTTTATCAGCTTATGTCGATTTTATACTTAATCTCATAAAATGTTACATATTTTATGAAAAGCCAGTTGCTTCAGTTTTTCTATTTCGTGGTTGATAAAGCCGCTTGTCAGGTTTCTCAGTTTCTCTGCTTTTGTGCAGTTTGGTGCCCAGCGCCACCCATCAGTGTCACAGCTAAAAAAGTTTAGTACACTAGCATCACATTCAGGGTATATGGTTTGATTATGATGCATTACCTAAACTTGAGCCTATTCATGAGTATCCCAGCCAGATTCGTATGATGAACTGGCTGCTCCACACACATGATCACTGTAGGAAATCGGATGGTGTCTAGGCTGACCTCTCCTTCAGAACCAATGACCCAGCCAACAGGAGAGACGATCCAAGAAGAGATGGCCTGGAAGTTGCAAATAATTTAGACCTTTGATTAAGTTGATTATTTTATATGTAGTATTGCTTTCCACTTTCCTAAACTGAAGGCTTTTGACCTAAACAAAATAGTGCTTGTGGAAAAGTGGAAATGACAAATATATGTGAGGAGAGTCTACTTTGGCCAATCACTTTACAGAGTGGTACATACAAAATACAATCTAGAGGTCAGCAGATGGCGCGTCAGTGGTGCCAATTGCCAATTGGTGGTGCGTGCCTACCACTCCCCTAAGTACAAGTACAACGTATTACCTGAGTGACAATAGAACACCCCCAAGATATCGACACGAGCACTGAGCAAATCCAGAATAAGAGCTCCCATCGATTTCTGGCGGTGGCAAAGTAATTGAAGCCATGGATGGGAGTGGAACCACAAAAGTCAAGAACTCGAACTTTCAAGGTATGTCTATTCACCATTGCGGCAAATGTATACTGCCGGACTTTCTTTCTTCTTAAATACAGGAATTTATGAAATTTGAAATGCCATAATTATATCTTATTATCCATTTTTTTCTTGACGGCAATTTTGTTATTCTAATTTGCTTCCTTGCCTTAACTATTTTGTAAATTATTGTAAATAGTAAACACTTAAGTTTAAAAAGATAATGACATGATTGTGTGGTTTGTCGACTGCAATTATTTTATTAACAGTTTTATAACATACGTACATACGGGACAAAGTATTTTCTTTTTTGTTTAGGTGACTATGAAAAGGAAAAGCCGAAACCGAAAACAGCCTTTTTGTCAAAAGACTATTTATATTCTAAATACCGCACGTACGCGTATTTAAGTTTGAACCGTTGATTTTGATGCATTCATGTACACGAACAATTGCAGTTATTATTTCATGATCACTGTTTGATAGTCTAAGGCCCAGAGTGGCATTTCCCCGGTCCCCAAAAACATTCCAGCATCTAAACAATTATTTTCAGATTATTTAAGTTAAAAATCAGGTTACGTTGTAATTGGGAATAGATACAGGAATAAATTGATACATAATCCATAATATAGACACATGATCACACCTATTAGTGGAAAAATTGCCCTCATAATTGGATTACTTCCGGATGGAAAGAGAGAAATTGGAAGCCGCTCGACCAATTGCTCAAAATATACATCAGCGTCAGTAGTAAAACAAACAGCAAAGAGAGCAAAATGCCTTCTCCAGAAAATATCACTACAGGCTATTATGCCACGTTTCGGGAGGAACTCCCTTTTGACAACAAGGTTATTTTATAATCTTACATTTGTTTGAAGTTTCCTAAATACTTTTTTTCTAGACAAAAATCCTCTTCACCATGTCCAACCTAAGTCTGTCCCAGGCTGAATGGTATTTCCTCATCATCATAATTGTGGTTGCAAGTCTATTCACAGTGCTTGCCAATGGTTTTGTCATCTATGCCATACACAGCCATCAACCACTAAAGAGTGTTTCAAACTACTACATTGCATCACTTGCATTCACAGACTTTCTCACTGGAGTATTTGTCAATCCGCTGTTTGGGATAAACACACTCATGGGAGTGTGGATCTTTGGTCCAGCAATGTGCCAAGTATTATTGAAACATACTAAACAGTGCTTCATATTACACAAAATGTCCACTCCAGGTGTGGATAGTGTCCAACATCACCTGCACTGGTGTCTCCATCGTCCACATTGGCATCATTGGCACCGACCGCTTCTGCGGCGTCAGCAACCCCATCAGCTACGGCACCAACCGATCCTTCTTCCAAGTGAAGCTGAACATTTTCCTAGCTTGGAGCTACGTGGCGTTCATGGTCGTGCTTCCCTACTGGAGTGTACCAGACTTTGTCGCTTATAGTCTGTATGTCAAGCGGAAGGACAAGTACTATTGTGATTATACACAAGTGAGAAGAAGCCTTCAATAATGTACCCATTTTCATGAATATATCTGAGCTTTACTCCACAGAATACCGACTCAAACTTAATCATCACTCTATTGCTGCTTCTTTTCCCGGCTTTGGTTATTATTACCATGCAATTGAGGATATTCTTGGTGGCAAGGAGGCAAATTAAGGTAATAAAATCCAATGTAATCATATAAGATGGATAATTCATTATATTTTTTGCGGTATGCTCAGGCTCGACGCTCTTCGGGAAACCAAAACCAGTCAAAACTGTCTACAAACATTGCCTCTAACAGGGCGCAATTTGTAAGTAATATTGAGTCCTTTAGCTTTAAACTAATAATATTGGTTCTACTTTCAGTTCGCCATGCCTCGCTACTGCATTGGCTGCCAAGGCCGCCTCAGCTTCCGTCGGCGCTACAAGGAGCTCTGCGAGGCGTGCCAGGCGCCCAACAACCTCCTCCTCGCAGCGGCTCGCTCACGACAACTGATGCTCTTCAGAAGGGAGTTTCGGGCACTCGTCGTGTGCGGTGTGCTCGTCGTCACCTTTATGGGGTGCATCGCACCAGTTATAATCATGGATATTGTAAGCAAAAGAACCGTCGCGTTGTGACTACGTCGGAAATGATTCTTTATTTATATACGGGAGAATTTGATAATTTGTCACCGTTCAAAAGTCGTTCTTTTAAAGTGCTACGTTTTTAGTTAAGACCTTTACTTTACTTTATTTCAATTCTCACACAAAACACAATTACATCAAATCCTTGAATATGACATTACTACGCTTGTGCGTGAACACAGGCCTAGGTCGCTGGCGACCTTTGGGCTTGAAATTTCACCTGATTCTTGTTTTGTGTGTGTTTTACATAGTCTTTAAGAGTTTTCTATGTATCATCATTGTTGTTGTTCGATTATCTAACGGTTCTATTGGTTCTAAGGTATTCAGTTTCGTCAGTAAGAAGTTCTCTAACCGTCTGGTTTGAGACAAATTTAACGAGTTGTTCTACAGTCCAT
>LR142254.1:0-10798 GCA_900659605.1 Tisbe holothuriae | reverse complement strand
CTACCCCCCTGCATGAAGTGCAAAGGGGTCAACGCCTCACTGTCGTTGACATCGTCTGAAATGGGGCACAGAGGTCGACGATTTACAACGTCTTCGACAAAGGTAATCACTGTGCCGAACTCCACGTCTGACAGCGTGTAAGTGGGAAGAGTTTTGTTCAGAGCTGCTTTGGTGGCTCGCACCGCGGTTTCGGCGGCGCCATTCATGTGCGCCGAATAAGGGCGCGAGAATCGCCACTCAACGTCTGCCCAGCCGTGTACTCCAGGTGGTCGTAGAGTGCTATCCGTGGCCATAGCTAAGGCCTTCGCTGCGCAGTGGAATTCCGCTCCATTATCCGACAGCAGGACGGAAGGCAATCCTCTCCTCGATGCGAAACGCTGTAACGCCATCAGCACCTCATCCGTCGCCCTGGTATGGCAACATTCCAGATGAATGCATCTAAACACGCAGCATGTGAGGACTAGCACGTATCGTTTCTGCTCCGCGCCTCTTCCATTCCTGGTCGTGAATGGTCCAGCGAAGTCGAGAAGAGTTCTCCGAAACGCGTGCCGGCAGGTATCTCCCCCTGGTGACCTGAAACTGGGTAGCGGGGACATCTTTTGCTCGTAAGGACGAGGGCTGCGTCTTCTGCAACGAGTACAGCTTCGAACGACCTTCTTAGCCAATACAGTGGCCCTCGGCACCCAGGCCCTCTTGGCTATTTCAGCCAACAGTGTTGCATGTCCTCCGGCGTGGCCCAATGTTTCCTGGTGTTCGAAACGAAACCAGGCCTCAATCACTGGGTGTTTCGCCGGCAAAACCGGCAACCAGTCGCGTCTCGCTCTCCCTCTTACTTCCAAGAGCCCTTCACTCATCCGGATGTCTAGTCCCCTCCAAGGATGACTTCCTGGTAGGGTCGCTCCGCCTTGCACGATATTTCTCTCGTCAATGAAAACCTCGCACTGGACTGATCTCAGAAGCAGATGGAGTGCTTCCCGGCGTGTGACTGGGTCCTCCTTGTGCAGGGTTCCTGGGACCCATCTCCTTATCGCCCTCAGCACGCCTTCGGCACATCGGGTTAGCCTGTTCCAGTCTGATATGTCCTTCCAGATGGAGCTCTCCGGTGCTTCCGTCTTCTTGCAAGGGAAAGCCATCAATCTCTCCCAGGACGAGCCCACCGGATGAGGCTTGTGACTATGATTGGCCAATAGCCTTTCCAACTTTTCTTCATCTTCGAGAGGTTCATGTGTGGTAAACGGGATGTCGAACACGGGTGTGAGCTCTGGATTCAACAGGAACTCGGGTCCCTCCCACCAGAGTTTGGACTCGAGCAGCTCGTGCATGGGCATGGAGCGAGAGACTATGTCGGCAGGATTGGAGAGCGTTCCCACATGATTCCAAGCCGACGGCGACGATCCCTGTCGGATCAATGCGGACCTTCTCGAGACGAATCGTTCCAGGTTCCTCCCAGGCGCCCTTATCCAAGTGAGAGCTGCCACGTTGTCCACCCAAAAGGTAGTTTTGACCGGGTCCCAGGGAAGGCAACGCCACAGCTGCTGTGCCATCTCCAAAGCGCACACAGCAGCCATAAGCTCCAGTCGGTTGATGGACGCTGAGTCGTCGTTGTTGACGTGCCCGCGCGCGGAGACCAAATAGGACTTCCCCCCAGATTTCAGATAAGCACACGCTCCATAAGCAGTGAAACTGGCGTCGGAGAACACGTAAAGGTGCTCCGCTAGCGGTAGGTGGAAACATCTCGGCACCTTGATCCGAGACACTAGGGCTGCCTCGTGCGCCCATTGGTTCCAACGGTGTTGCTGAGAGATGGTCAAGGGATCATTCCAATCCGGTCGGCCAGCCTGCCCCGGCCTCTCTTCCGTCCTTATGTCGTGGTACAGTACCCTCGCCACCATGATGAAAGGCAAGGTGAAGCCCAAGGGGTCGTAGTAGGACATATAGGCTTGTAACATCTCCACCACCGTGCCCACCTTGTTGGGAGGGGAGAACGAGAAGGTCCAGTAGTCTCCGACTGAGTTCCATCGGAGGCCCAGAGTTTTGTGGTTTGAGGTGAACTCTTCGTCGGGAGTGCTTTGCACTGGTCTCTCCTCCGCAAAGGACGTGCCCTCTGGGAAGATCTCCGGGCAAGTGGTTGCTACCTTGTGAAGGTTCATCCCCATGCTGCCAAATATGGTGACCAGGCCGACATGTGTTTGCAGGATTTCCTCCGGAGTGTCCTTCGAATCCAGAGTATCGTCGATGATGGACGACTCTTCGATGGCTTCCACTGATGCGGGAAACTCCTCGCGGAAAGGTTCGGCCTCCGTTTTGGCCGATAGTACTGACACCCCCGGGCTTCCAGCATTGCCGAACACATGGCAAGTGAACTCGAATGCTTTGAGGATTTCGTCTCTCTCGCCTTTATACAGCAGACGATGATATTTTCGATCCTCGGTCCTTAGATAGATGCGCAAAAACATTTCCTGCACATCCACCATGTAAGCGTGGGCGTACCTTCGGAATCGGGAGAGGACATTTATGACGTTGTTGAAAATGCGAGGACCAGGCAGCATGAGGTCGTTTAGTGACGGGTTGCCCCCGTCCCTGGCCGCCCCATTGACGACGATCCTTAGCTTTGTCGTGAGGGCGTCCGGCCGAATGACGGGGAAATGCGGCAGATACATCCCGTCTGTAGGCACGTTGGGGAGTTCTACCACATATCCTGCCTCTCTCCATCTGTTGAACGCCTTTTCGTACGCCTCTCTTTTGACATCGTCTCTCGCTAACGTTCTCTCCAGCGATTTCCATTGCTTCAGCGCGAAGTCGAAATTGGGTAGGGGTCTGCGGTCGTCTTTCCAGAGTGCCGGCGCGCTCAGGCGTCCGCTGGGGAGTTTTACCAGTTCGGACAGGAACCAGGACAACGCTCGGCGGTCACCGGCATTCAAAATGGGAGGCTTCTTGAAGACCTCGTCCAACGGCACTATCTTGATCTTTCCACATGCCGCGAGAGTGACTGGAGGCTCCGCTCTCTTTTCTTCTATTTGAGCCCTAAAACTCATGGCAGTCATAGTTCGGGCGGCGGTAGTGGTCTGCTCCGGGTACATGCGCCCTATGGCGGTCCAACCCAGTGGGGTTAGCCTTCCCAAGGGAGCGCCCTTCGATCCGTGCACCTCTTTCAGGGCCCTGTGGAAGAAAGGCATGTCTGTACCGATGATCATCTCCACGGCGCCTTCGCCATTGGGTTTGTTGAAAAAGAGTCCTGCCAGGTGTGGCCACTGCGCCTTTAGTTCGGACCAGTCAACCGCTTCTAGGTCCCCCAGGGGTGACTCGAATACTTCCGCTTCGGCTTTCTGCTTAACATGCCCGTTCATGCTCTCTATCGTAAGTGGAACCCGCTGGACCTCCGCATTGGTCACTTGGCCACCGAAACCCTTCACTTCCGTGGAGTAGGTCGGGCCCGCCAAATTTAGGGCCTCGGCAATTCTTTTCGATATGGATGTCATATTTGCCCCGTCATCTAGAATTGCATTTATGGTGACGGCTTTGGTGCCATCGGCGGATCTCAACCTCACGGCTACGAACCGCAAAGAGAACCACCTCTTGCTGCCGGCCGAGTTCACCGAGGGATGCGCCCGCGAGTAATACAGGCGGGCGGTTTCCTCGACTTGCTCCAAATGCATATCTTGTGCTTCCGGGTGTTCGTTCAGGAATTGGTGCACTTTGGTTGGCGATAATGGCTCCGGTGTCTCCAGGTGCTGCATCACGTGCTCGTCCTCGTCGTTTGGGGGCAATTCCGCTAGTTCCGCCAAGGTGGCCCTGTTCTGAGTAGGTCGTGCACTGGGCATGCGAGGCGGGGTGTATGAGCCATGGAGTTCCCGATGATGTAGTTGTCCACACTCGGGACAGTTTGGGGCTGAACAATTTATAGGGAGATGACCCGGTATTCCGCACTTCATGCAGCGCTGTAAGGCAATGACCAGCGTTCGCTTCGCCCTTTTGCTCTTCTGCAAGAAATTCTCGCATTTGAACAATGCGTGTGTTTGCTCCGCGCACAACGGGCACCAGTCCGGCAGCTTCTTTCCGGCATTGCCGGCGGCCCTGCCTCGGGGGGTTGCCTCTCCCACGTTCGTTCGGCCTTTAGCTCCGCCCTCCTCCGCTTTGCGAAGGAGATACAGAGGGTACTGCTTGATCCACCTTATGAGTTGGTCCACGTCTAACTCTGTGGCCGCAAAGGTTCTCCGACAATGCGTGAAATAGCCCTCCTTCAGATCCGGGTCTAACTTGCTAATTATCGTGTTTGCATATGTCAGGCTGGATTTCTCCTGCGCACGGTCGGGGGGAAGCGCTGCATGGTATGACTCCAGTGCTGCCAGCAAATCCTCCAAATCCCGCCTCGAGTCGCTTCGGACAATCTTGATTCTATTGATAACCTCTAGGAAGTGCGATAGCAGTCTCTCTGGTCCACCGTACAGCTCATGCATTCGCCAGATGACCAACTGGTATCCTTGAGGGCCTGGGACTGTCCCTTGGAAAAACTGCTCCTCATGGGTCCCCAGCACCGCTCCGAGAGCGCCGTATTTGACACTCAAGTCCACGTCTGCACGATGAAAGGTTTGGATGAACTGGGCTGCGAACCTCACGTAGGTTGAGACGTTAGTGACCGCCTTCACAAATCCGGAGGAGCAAAGCTGGCTCACATCTCTAGGCTGGAGCCGTATGTGGGGATCCGGTAGCACGTTCCACGGCGCAGGGAGTTGCATGTAGAAGTTCGCTCCCTCTTGTCCTTGCCTCAAATAGCACGGAAGGTATGCTGCTTGCCATGGTGGATGTCCGCCTGCAGCGGCACCGCCCCCAGGTGGTCCGGCAGGGGGGCCTCCTCCACCTCCAGGAGGACCACCGGCTCCGCCACCGCCCCCTCCGCCGCCGCCCAATCCACCGCCGTGTCCGCCCGGACCCTGTTGGTTCGGGTTTCCTGCCGGAGGCGCGTTTGGGGGGCCTGAAGGAGCTCCACTCGCACTAGTCCGAGGGGTACCGCTCGGTGGTGGTCCGGTGGAGTAGCCCTGATAACTGGGAGGGGGTTGACCGTACGGGGTCCAGTAGTTCCAGCCGGGTGGTCCCTGATACTGATTCCATGCCGAGGCGCCTCCCGACTGAGTTGAAGGAGCCTGTGAGGTGCTCATGATCGGAGGACCCATTGATACCGGGACCGAAGAGGCGCTGGCTGTCGTACTCGTGTTCTGTGTGGCACTCGGTGCCGCGGTGGCCGACGTGCTGCTGCTCGTGGTTTGAGTGGCGCTGCTCGCGCCGCTTGTGGATACAGCAGTGACCGTGGCGGCCGGGGCTTGAAGGGTGGCTGAGCCCACCACCAAGTTCACTCCGGGTGGTTTTGGCCCGCTACTGAGGGTTACACCCGCAGCTCCTTTCCAATATCCTGGCGCCGTGTCCACCAAGCCTTTGGACAGCTTAGAGATGAGGCGTGTGTGTCGGTGGAGGAAATGAGCTATATCTGCCTTCGATGGATGAGACGGGGTCTGATCTTGCTCCGTCTCCTGTACTTGTTGGTATACCGCTCGATTGACGGTGGCTTCGATAGCATTCATAGAGGGCTTTATAGCGAGCATCGCCATGTAGTCGCCCCTCTGAGTAGCGCTCGTCACCTCCACCGCGAGCTTGCTCTCCAGTAATTCCAGCTCTTCCCATTTGGCGGGGTCGAGACGGGCATGTTCGGTGGGGACAGCAAAGGCCAACAGCTTTCCCAACTCGCCTACATGCTCATTCATGCGTTCGACTTGTTCTTCTTTCTCTTGAGCTCGGGCCAGGGCTTTCTCTCGGGCATCCTCTGCCTCGTCGGCCCTCTTTATGAGCTCTGCGGTTTTCTCGGTCAGGTCTTTGCGCAGCTCCGCCTCAACCTTCTGTCTCAGGATGGCCTCTTGCTGCAGCTTCGCTATCAGGTCGTCTTTCTCTCTCGATTCTCCTTCCACACGGTTAATGATGGACTCGGCGTCTTTTATGCGATTCATGTGACCGACACTCATATTCCTTTCCGCGACAAGGTCTTCCTGCTCCAGGCTCAGATTGCGCTCTGCTTCCGCCAACTCCCGAGTCTTCTTCCTGAGCTCTCTATCCTTGGCTTCCAGAGTTGCTTTCGCTTCCTTTGCGGTTTGTCGTGCGTCCCCCTGCAGACTCTCTATCTGGGCGCGGAGCTTCCGAACGTTCTGCTTCTCCGCGGCTTCGTCCTGCGTTTCTCCCCGTTGCTTCCATTCCATCTGCATGACCTTCGCCTGCGCTTCCATCAGCTCCGCTTCTCTCGCAAGGAGCTTCTTCTCCGTCTCCTCCCTCGCTTTCCTCTCATTGTCGAGGTCGCTCTGAAGGTTCCCGCAGGTTCTGGAGTCTGATGCGAACTGCTCGGCCTGTTCTTGCAGGACTTCATTACGCTTCTGCAGCTGCTTGATTTGCAGCGCCGCTGGGTTGTCTTCGTTTTGCCGCTGGAGAGCCTTGTATCTTTTCAATAACTTATCGTAGGCCTCTAGTGTGGCATTGGCCTCCTCTTCAGCGCGACGTTGCGCTTCTACTGATTCCAACCACTTTGCCTTGTAGCCGTTGAAATCGTTCTCGTCTGGCGGCTCCGCCTCGGAGTCGTCCTCTGGCTGGCTGGTGGCCAGCGGTTCTGGGCTCCCATGCGGTGCCCTTAAGAGCTCCGCTTCCGTCTCCCAGTCTTCCTCCGCGCTGAATTCAGCGCTCTCTGTCCGCGCTTCACGCGGTGTTGATGCCGCTCGAGCGCGCGGATCCTCTTGTGATTGCGATCCGCCGTTAGCGGAGTCGTTCGAGGGGTCCTCCGATACGGACCACGTGGGTTGCTTTGCACAGTCTAGCCGCCTGAGGACCGATTGCAGGCGATGCCGTACTTGTGCGAAGCGATGGGCGGTGGCATCCCGTGACCCTTCGTCGACATTAGGAGTAGAATCCTCCATTTTGGCCTCGTGGTCTTGTTATTGGGGCGAGATTATCGCCCCACGTTGGGCGCCAATTTTGATTGGATACCGTCCACCCGGGAAGAGAAATCAATGCAGTAACAGATCAACAGGCTATAAAGATGAGATTAACACATAATTACTGTAGATTACCATGCTAATTAGTAATAAAGGAAATTACAGCAACTATCCTGAATGATGACTTTTATTCTTCTTGCCTTTTCCTTTCACACAACAAAATCTTAGTAAAATGCGCGAGCCATGGGAAACATCAATATTACACATCAAAAACGCCCTTATTGTACATCAATAATCATATGTGTTCTTATATATGCTTCATTATTTGATCATGGTAGAAGATTTTGTTTTTCTCTCGCTTTCCATCCAGCCCGCTCTCTCTAAGCCATAGCGCTCTTGAACCACTCCTTACGCCTCTGATGCGACATCGTCCAGTACGGAGCCGGCAAGGTGTTCTCGTCCAGCCAGGCGTGCTCGCCATCGGCACGGTAGAACTTCAGCTCGCCCAGAGCCTTCCTCGGTCCATGGAATCCCCAGTCCGGGCCGCGGAGAGTGTGGAATCCCACGTTGGCAGCCGTCTCGTAGATCACGCGGAGCTGTTCCTCGGGGCGGTGACAATATCCCGCTGCGTGGCCTCGCCTCTGGCACCCGCGTCTGCAGTATCTGTGCAAAGAGGGACAGACACGCAGAACATGATTGAACGGGTCCACACAGAGCTCATAGATGCAGAGCCTGGGTCGATGACCACCGATGGCGCCCTCCGAAACATACAGAGGGCAATCCTGCCTCTTGCGGTGCCTCACACGCACTCCCTGAGCATCGAACTCTCCCCATGCGTGACCGCAGCAGCTGCACACACCGGGAAAGTGGACGTGCTCTTTGAAAGCCATCGGCAACTCGAAGTCCATGACTTCCTCCAAGTTGCCATGGACCGACAGCTGAGCTCCCATGGGCACGAAGCGAACTTCGTTCAAACGCATGTCCTTCCTCTGGGTTCGCGTCATGTGGAAACGGCGGGACTGCTGGCAGTGGACATACAAATGTCCGCCAGGGTTAGGCACGGGACCTAGGATGATGCCGACAGCGCCCTGCGGATTCCCACCAAGGGGGTCGACGACGGGAGGCAAGGCAGCCGGGTTCGCAGCCACCGGATTCTCGGCCACGAGAATTTCCTGGTTCGCCGAAGGCCCAGACACCTCCAGCTTCTCGTCTGACGGCCGCTGCTCGACCTGGAGTCCACCCAGCCCTGGGTTCTCGCCCTCAGTTCCAGCACTTCCCGCATCCAGAGCTCTCCTCCGAGCCCTCGGCACAGACTCGGCCACCATCGCTGCTCCTCCCCAGCCGATGACCTGGCTCAGATCCTCTCCTGACTGCACTAACTGCAGCATCTCGGGCAACTCCGTGGCCAGTCCTCCCATCCTTGCCATGGTATTGAGCGCCTCCGTCATGCTCATGACAGTAGTAAAGAGAGTTTGTCTGTACCGGCCTTGCGAGCCCTCAGTCATGATACTGGCCACGTTCCAGATCCCGCAGCCGACGCAGTTGCCCCCGTACATCTCGAAGTTGTTGTGCTCGTCGAGAAACCTGCGGCATTCGTTGCACCGCGTTCCCTTCTTCTCCACGTCGTTCTCGTCGCGTCCAATCAGATAGAACAGTCTCCCTGAGCCACCCACCACCACCTCGTTGTCGTTGGACTGGTGCAACACCCTCCAAGCGTTGTGGACGGTCAGTGCCTGCCTCAGTCCCACAGGGACCGGGTAAGTCATGGACTTGGGGGCGTCGCCGTGGTACTTGTCCAGATAAAGGCGCAGAATCGTCATCTTGGCGTTTTTTTCTTCTCCTTCTTCAAAGCGTGCCGGAAAGGGAAAGAGCGGGCGTCAGCTGACGCTGATGAGGTTGCGTGAGAAATATTCTTCTTCTTCCGTTCTCATCTTTTTAGGCGGTAAATTTTAAAATCCCATAACTTTTAAAACTTTAAAACTCATAAAATTCAATAAACGATCCACTTAAAACTTAAAATATAATTATCTAATGATTCTCAAAGCAATCGTTTTGCTCTGATTCGTTCAGAGCGCCGAGGCACAATGGGAGACTTGACCGCTTGTGTTTCTCCTTCAAGGTTCGCCTCCGGCATCTTGCCCTTCGAACTCGAGCTTTCCGATGGGTTTTTTTGGGGAGTCGCCGCACCCGGGTGGCCAGAATCCTTGGCCTCCCGCAGCATAAGCTCGCTTTCTCCCTCCTCGTCCCAATCTTCAAATAGAGGGCAAAGTGACTGCACGTGTCTCGACGTGACCTTCCCATCGACCATGACGTCCGCCCCGCGCACTAATCCATCCACGCCCTGATCCACTCGCACAACGCGCCCCAGAGGCCACAGTCCTGCCCCGTTGAGTGGGTGATCCAGCGCTATGACGAGCTCGCCAGGTTGTAAACCACGCTTCTCCTTGTGCCACTTAGACCGCTTCTCCTTGGAGGGCAAGTATTCGTGGCAGAAGCGGTACCAAAACTCACTTCTTAGCTCGTTGCACTGCAGCCAGGATTTGTACAGACCAGGAGTGTTCGAAGTCCATGAATCGAAAGTTTCCGTCATGAATCCCATTCTACCCCCCTGCATGAAGTGCAAAGGGGTCAACGCCTCACTGTCGTTGACATCGTCTGAAATGGGGCACAGAGGTCGCCGATTCACAACGTCTTCGACAAAGGTAATCACTGTGCCGAACTCCACGTCTGACAGCGTGTAAGTAGGAAGGGTTTTGTTTAGAGCTGCTTTGGTGGCTCGCACCGCGGTTTCGGCGGCGCCGTTCATGTGCGCCGAATAAGGGCGCGAGAATCTCCACTCGACGTCAGCCCATCCGTGCACTCCAGGTGGTCGTAGAGTGCTGTCCGTGGCCATGGCTAAAGCTTTCGCTGCGCAGTGGAATTCCGCCCCATTATCCGACAGCAGAACGGAAGGTAATCCTCTCCTCGATGCGAAACGCTGTAGCGCCATCAGCACCTCATCTGTCGCTCTAGTTTGACAGCATTCCAGATGGAGGCATCTAAACACGCAGCATGTGAGGACCAGCACGTATCGTTTCTGCTCCGCGCCCCTTCCACTCCTGGTCGTGAATGGTCCAGCGAAATCGAGAAGAGTCCTCCGAAACGCGTGCCGGCAGGTATCTCCTCCTGGTGATCTGAAACTGGGTAGCGGGGACATCTTTTGCTCGTAAGGACGGGGGCTACGCCTTCTGCAACGAGTACAGCCTCGAACGACCTTCTTTGCCAATACAGTGGCCCTCGGCACCCAGGCCTTTTGGGCTATTTCGGCCAATAGTGTTGCATGCCCTCCGGCGTGGCCCAAGGTTTCCTGGTGCTCGAAACGAAACCAGGCCTCAATCACTGGATGTTTTGCCGGCAAAACCGGCAACCAGTCGCGTCTCGCTCTCCCTCTTACTTCCAAGAGCCCTTCACTCATCCGGATATCAAGTCCCCTCCAAGGATGACTTCCTGGTAGGGTCGCTCCGCCTTGCACGACATTCCTCTCGTCAATGAAGACCTCGCACTGGACTGATCTCAGAAGCAGATGGAGTGCTTCCTGGCGTGTGACCGGGTCTTCCCTGTGCAGGATTCCTGGGACCCATCTCCTCATTGCTCTCAGCACGCCCTCGGCACATCGGGTCAGCCTGTTCCAGTCTGATACGTTCTTCCAGATGGAGCTCTCTGTTGCTTCTGTCTTCTTGCAAGGGAAAGCCATCAACCTCTCCCAGGACGAGCCCACCGGATGCGGCTTGTGACTATGGTTGGCCAACAGCCTCTCCAATTTTTCTTCGTCTTCGCGAGGGTCATGCGGGGTG